>VZTE01005846.1:0-26122 GCA_013397775.1 Eulacestoma nigropectus | reverse complement strand
TTTAAAACTGGATCGCAACAGTACAGTAACCTTTTCTGTCCTTTAATAAATATACAGACAGATATCATTCTCTTAGTCTATGGACCATTCCTATGGAAGTCCATTGAGTTTATTTAGTCCATGACCTTGAGCTCCATCTGTCAGAACAGTCTTTCAGGCAGGGAAGAGGGGTGTGTGCATTGTTGCTTGCTGAAGCCAACTCTGATTCCATCACCACTTCATTCCTCTGGTTTCCTCAAAGTTCATTCTTTAATGTGTCAATCAGAGGTAAATTTGGTTCAGATCTGCAGATCTGGCATAGTAAAAATGGATGCCACAAGGCCCTCAGTGTGGTAATGGGCATATAGCCTCCATGGAACTGATAACACACTGTGTTATATGGTAATTAACATCCTGAAATTTAAATTTTTAGTTATCGCAATATCAAATCCTTTTGAGGCCCACACCAGACTTCCTGATCCTCCCACATTACCTACCAAGTACACCCAGATCCTTGCGCAAAAGCAATGCATGAGTGGTTTTGTCATTGCTTGAGGCATGAGTAAACAGACTGTTTTCCCAGGAATATCATGTGCTACAGGAACTCTATCCCCTTCTATACAACACAGAAGTTTTGATTGGGCAGGGCCAGCCTGACTTGCAGATTCCCTAGTGTTGACTAACCAAGTGGGTTTTGTTAAATGTGTATCCCAATGTTTGAAGGTCCCACCACCCATTGCTCTCAGTGTGGTCTTTAACAGTCCATTAAACATTAAACTGCACAGCATTGTTCAGTTTATCCAGAGGGTGGTGCATAATAGGGATTGGGATATACATAACACATTCAGTGCCATATTCTTTGGCCCAAGTGTCTGCTAGGTTGTCTTGGAAATGAGGGCTGTTCTCTGACTCAGTTATTTCTGGGGTCATGTTCTGGGCAGTGGCATGAGGCACAGGGTATATTTCCAGTCATCCAGTGGTTATTTCCACCACTGTATATACATGGCATTTGCCTTGATGGGTTTGTGGGAGTGTGACATAGTCTGCCAGGCCTGCCCATATTTGTATTTCAGCCACCATCCTCCATACCAGAGAGAATTTAAATGCTTGGCTTGCTTAATTTCAGTACATTTCACATTCATGGATAGCTCGTACAACACTGTCCATAGTTAAGTCCACACCTCAATCATGTTGCATCTCTTCCTTGGTAATCAACCACCCCCACAGAGCATTTGTTATTATTCATGAGTCAGTATAGAGGCAAAGTATTGGCCATTTTTCTCCTTCAGCAATGTCTAGAGGCAGCTGGATAGCTTTCACCTCTGTAATAAGTTACAATCATGGAGCATTGTTCGTTTATCAAATTTTGACTAGCTTATAATGAATTAGAAGATATAGTTTGTTAATTTTGCTTAAGTTAGGAGTTATAAATATATTTTATATGTTACAAAAGGACTTTTTGCCCAAGCCTAAGAAACCACAAACCCCTACACACAGCTGGGCCCGGGGTGGGGGGGAGCAGGATAAAAGATGTGATAGACTGTGCTTTGTTCATTAACTCAAAGATAGGAGAGAGGGTGCTTACTTTACAGGGCTTTGTTCAGCAACTAACTCAAAGATAGGAAGATGTTTATTTACAAGGTATACAAGTCGAGATAGTTGTTAGCTCAACATTTTGAAATCAACATATGAGCCGGGAGGCATCTACAACCATAAAAGGAAAAGTCATCCAAAGAGTAAAGAGGAAGACTTTGAGCCTCCAGCCTCAAGACCACCAGAAGGCAGAAAACGACCCCCTAGCAACCGGCCGCGCAGGCGCAGAGTACACCAGGAAGGACATGTATCCCGGAAGAAGAAGAGTATATAACCAGAGACTTTTGAGGTGTGGGCGCGCGCCGTTGGTAGAGCGGAGACTCCCCGGCTGCCCAGCGCTGATTTTACTTGTTGTCGCTTGCTTAATAAACTAAATTGTTAATTGACTTGGAGCTCAGGCAATTTATTGGAGCTTAGCCTATAACAACCTCTGCAAACTAATTTGAGTCACCTTCTCCATCACCAGTTTCTGTGACCTGTAGGGAACTCCATACAGCTGCTTTCCATCTCTGATGCTTTTCTATAATGCAGCAGGACCCATTATTTAAAAAAGGCATATTGCGTCTCACTTTCTGGTAATTTACTGTACAGTGGCACCTCTTCAGCATGTGTTATCTCCTCCTCTGGTGACATAAAAAAAATCTTTGGCTTCTGATCAGTCCCTGATCACTTTCAAGATTCCTGCATGATTAGGGTTTCCTATTTGAGCTTATGCAATCAGTTCAACCCACTTACTCCATGTAGCATCAGTTGCATGATGCGTAGAAGAGACTGTCCCTTTGAACATTTAGCCCAGCATGGGCAACCCAGGTGCCAAGAGGAGCTGTGCTTCAGTGACAATCATTTCCAAAGCAATTTGAACACCTTCATAAGCTGACAGTATCTCTTTTTCAGTTGAAAATAGTGGTCTTCAGATGTTCTCTATCCCCAACTCCAAAAGCCTCTTGTCAACCTCTAATCTCCCCTGGTGCTCTCTGCAAGAGAATGGCAGGTAGGGTCATTCTCCCTGGCTGTGGTGTAGAGCACATTTTTTATATCTTCTAGAAACATAGAATGGCTTGGGTTGGAAAGGACCTTAAGGTTCTCCTAGTTCCAATTTACACCCACAACATGAAGTTGTCCAAAGCCCCATCCAACCTGGCCTTGAACATTGACAGGAATGGGACATCCTCAGAGGGGCAGTTTATTTCAGTGACTCACCAACATCATAGTGAAGAATTTCTTCCTAACATCTAATCCAAATATCTCCTCTTTCAGTTTAAAACAATTCCCCCTTTCCCTATGTCCCTGTGGGTTTGAGACAAATTGGGAGGAAACATTCTAATGAACATCCTCTAATAGAAGGCAGGTTTCAGCAGCCCCTCTCCCACCAGATTCGGAAAGAATTTTCTTGGAGGACAGTAAAAAAAATCTGTTTATTTAACAAGCAGGGTGCACACAGGCATGAGAGAGGAAAAAACCAAATTAATAATGTTAGATAATAAACCTTCTCATTGTGGAAAAAACCTGGAGATTCAGCATCCTTTCTGTAGGTGTGGCTCTGCCCTCTCTGGAGTCTGAGTCCTTGAACACAAAACCGCGCTGAAGAATTCCCTCAGCTTTTTTCCCCTCANTAGGTGTGGCTCTGCCCTCTCTGGAGTCTGAGTCCTTGAACACAAAACCGCGCTGAAGAATTCCCTCAGCTTTTTTCCCCTCACTTTCTCTTGGACCCAGCTTAAAGACACAGGATTCATGTCTGGGCATACAGCAGGCAATAGGGGATACAGCATCATAAAGTCAACCCAAGACACCCTATGTGCCCATGTAAAAAATTGCTCTCCCTGTGTTTTATGAGCCCCCTTCAAGCACTGGAAGGCTGCAGTTAGGTTTTCCCAGAGCCTTCTCTTCCCCAGGCTGAACAACCCCAGATCACTCAGCCTGTGTTCACAAGAAACATTTTCCAGTCCTCTAATCATCTCTGTGGCCCTCCTCTCAATCTGCTGCAACAGGTCCACATCTTTCTTGTGCTGAGAGCCCCAGAGTTAGACACACCTCTCCAGGCATGGTCTCATGACAGCAGAGTAGATGAGGAGAATCACCTCCCTTGACCTGCTGGCCACACTTCTTTTGATACAGACCATAATGTGGTGGACCTTTTGGGCTGCAAGCATCCACTGCTGGCTCATGTCCAGTTTTTCATCCATCTTGGCAGGGCTGCTCTAACAATGAGTTCATCTCCAGGTGTAACTCTTGCACTCGGACTTGTTGAACCTCATGAGGTTCTCATGGGCCCACCTCTCTAGTTTGTCCAGGTCCCCATGGATGGCATGCCTTCCTTCTATTGTGTCAACTACACCACAAGAGCTTGGTGTCATCTGTAATTTTGCAAACTTTTCAACATAGCGTTTCTGGAACCATGTACTTAAATCCCTTGAGGGCAAACTCACTCTTTAACTCTTTTGAGTAGGTCACTCAAAAAAATTAAAATGAGTATGACCCAGTGTTCTATGTCTGTCATATGAGACCTTTAAAACTAAGGACGAGAAAAAAATCACCCATCGTTTTATGCAAAATCAAAGTATTTATAGTCTAATTTGTAAGCACAGATGTTTTTGTTGTTGCTTAGTATGATCTCAGTTCCAGTAGTATATGAAAAAGGAAATAGAACAACCTCAGACTAAATCAGTGAACCTAATTCTCTTAAAATTATGGCTTTACCCAATGTAATTTGAATATTGGGAGTAGGATCTAACTTACAAACTTGAAAGAAGCACATGTAAAGCCAAGTTTATTTTAAGTTTTGGTGGGGTTGGCACCATCATAAAAGGTACCCCTTGACTTTCCCAGAGGAGGTGGTGAATTAATCTTAAAAAACAGTTACTGATATATTTCCAAATTAGTATTCTATTTACAAGTTCCTTTGCTATTCATTGTTCATAAGCATTTGGGTGGCCCACATTATTTATGAAGTGTTTACAAATCCTGGAAAATCCTTAAATGTTTATGATCTCTGCCAGTATGATGAAGGGTTTCAGCTTGTTCCCCCTGGGGTCTAAACTGATACTCAGTCTAACCAGACGCTGCCTCTTTACTCAAGGAAAATTCCATTTGTGTCAGTGGATTTTTTTTCTGAGTACAGCTAGACTTGACTCATTGAAATGAAATAATTGTCTTTTTTTGGTTTCCCATGGCTAGACAAATACCCTTGCTCATGCTTACTTATGCATTGTGTGGTCCCATCAACTTCAGAGGGGTTGCTTATTTAGTTGAAGTTTGTGTTTGCCATGAGCCTGAGTAACCAGATGTAGTTCTTATATGACATAACTTCTGTGCCTCGTCATCAGAACTCCTTCTACGTACCAATTAGAAAGAATTACAAATTGAACACATAATTAAGTTCTTTTAAAAGTAAACTAAGTTTGTCACTTCCTTATATTTGCTCAAATGTCTTTTGTATGACATCTTTATCTTGCTCTGTAGCTGCTACTTTATTAGTATGGTCAATCCAACTTCTCCAAGTTTCACTAATGAAGTCGTCTGGAATAAATTGTGAAGAGGCTTGCAGCACATTTAGACACTAGCCATTAAGACCTGGCACTAAAATTTACTCTAAAAAATGGTACATATAACAATAGGCAGAGAAAAAACCAGCATGACAATTACTACTACATTGCATGCAAAAAAAAGAGTTGGTCATGGAGCATTTAGTCACACAAACCCACACTCTGATACCACCTCACAGTGAGGAAGGAATTTTGTAGGAATTACGTTCTGTGGGAATTATTCTTGAGAAATGATTCCACAAAAGAGGGTATTTCTATGGTAGTGTTCATGTAGCCTACACACTTTCATCTTCCAGTGTAGAAACAGGCTAATTTATTAACCTTGTACAGACCTGTTAAAACCTATTTGGATTCCTCTGGTTGAATGTTGAATCACTGCCTCAGCATAACAAAAATCTTGCCTACTGTGCAATATCTACCCATTTTAGATGTCTATCTCCTATAAGAGAGAAATATTTTTTTGACACACCTAATAACTATTTTTTGACTGCATTGCAAACCAAATTCGGCTGTTTGGCTTATAATTTTTCTTGAAATCACAGAACACGATATTTATAAATCAACCCGTGCTTCAGAAAATTACTGTGCTTAGTAGTATGGTAAATTAATTACTTGACTTCAAATACATATTCAATGCATTTTAACAGGTTTTGTGTTCATACTGAAAATGTCTCAATGATTTCCATAGATGCCAACTATCCATTGAAATGCCATATAGCGAATGTGGAGGGCATATATAAACAGGTTTCAGACCATTAAGCCAGGTATAATTGTATATGCAAATTTCTTTTTTTTTCCCCCAGAACTATTAGCTGTGATTTTTATCAAGTTTGTCATATGTCTTCTCCTTCTAAGTAGTGTCTCCAACAAAGCTTTACCAATGTCTTGGTTTGAAAAACAGGTGTCGGCCAAGGAAGGCAGGAACCTCCCTTGGAACGGAAAAAAAATTCCCTCCCAATTATTATAACTTTGAAATTAAGGGGCTTTCAGGCAAAGAAATGGGAAAAGGAGTAACAGTTCTTTGCTTTTATATATATATATATATATATATATAAAACAAGGCAAACAAACAACAACAACAGCAACAAAAACGAATAGGAAAAAACAGAAACCCAATAACAGTCTTCTTTTGGCTGTCAAGGACTTTCCCCTTTGCTGTAGTTACGGTCACGGCCGGCAGGGGCGCTGTTGGCTCCTGGCCAGGCAGGATGGGTGCGATGATTCCCCCGCGGCTGCAGGGGGCGCTGTTGCGTGAGCTCAGCCAACTCTCCATGTGGTAAATGGCAGCTCAGCCAGCGGAAGAGATAGAAAAGGGACTACCTTTGCAAACTCATGGTGGGCAGCCTATCCCGGTGCCCTTCTGGATGGCGAAATGGGCTGTAGCAGGAACCTCGGAGAAGCAAGCTGGAACAGCAGAGGCAGGCACACCCAGGGTGGCAAACAAAATGTATCAGAAACTCTGCAGGAGCCGTGGAGGTTGGAAGGACATGGGATATCAGGCTAAAGTGCAGTGAAAAACCTGAAGCAGCTGCAGAAAAAACAGCGGGGGCTGGGCAGCTGCAGCTGGGCTCCTGCAAACAGCTGGGAGATGATCCCTTGGAGGGGGAAGGGGGTCAGGGTTCTGAGTTTTCCCCTGAGGCACCCGAGCAGATGGTGAGGGTTCTTTCCAGTGAGATTGGGTGTTGATAAGGTCCCAGTTCAACGGTCGTTCTTACGAGCAAAGACTCACTCATGGTAGGAGAAGCAGTAAAAAATGGAACTCCGTGGTGGCAGCAAAGTCTTCCCACAGTAACTGCAGCCTGGCCATCTCCTCTCTGATCCAAGAGCGAGAGAGTGAGGAGCTGAGCCCCGAGCCTCACCCCCCCAGCCAAAATCTCGCAGTATCTCTACACTTCCCAAGAGAAAGCCCCCAAGCTAAGAGACTGCAGCCAGCTGCACCCTTCCCCCTCCTCCTCCTCTCAGCCACATCTTTTGTTTCTCTTAAATTTCATCATTACCATCTCTTAGGCAACAAATGGGAGAAAATTCTCTGAGACAAAGAAAAAAAAAAGGAAAAAAATCCTAACCTCCAACAACCAATTACAGGAGCTGATGATCCAGCCCATCATGTAACTCATTATATTCTAGAGGTTTAAAAATAATTTTGAAATCTAAATTGGATGGAGTTTTAGAGCTGTTCTAGTTCATGAAAATCCAGTGTCTGGGATTATATTGAACCTTAGCCTATCATTTTTGTTATAACTCATATAGCTACATTTTTCCTATCTGTGTAACCATGCCCTGCCTTCACACTGACCAGTTCATTTCACTTCCAGTCTGCACTATACTTTTTCTAGGCTTAAAATATCATGTTGAGTTAGAATGGTTATTTATAGATTTACACTGAAAGTATGTGCTCAACGGTCTGTTGGTGTTTGCAAGCAGAGGAAAATCAAGGAACAATATTTAGTGCATATCTGTGGAAAATTACTGCTAGAATAAGGTCTCAAATTCCAATTCTTATTCATCATAAGATTGGTAATCATTGTTGAGAGAATGAGTTACAATAGACAGATATGTTAATAAACTGGTAAAATTATTATTTAGTGGACAGCAAGCAACAGAGTCCTAAATAGTGAGGCTTGAACTTCATATTTCATGCATTTCTTTTTGGGATTTCATCACCTTTGGCATAATGGAAACCACCCACATACTTGCTCTTCTATTTAAAATTATCCCTAGTAGGGAATACCCTATAATACAATGGCAGTTGGTCAGCGAAATATATATATATATTTATACAGGTTGCATATATAAATAGGAATCAAATGTGATGGGAAGATTGTTGGCTCCTCTTGACTCGATATTGCATTAAATTAAAAGATTAAACCTTCTCTCCAGACATGCCTTCAAGCTATTGCATCTGTGAACTGATAGACTGTGAGTGCTGAAAGCTTAAATCTATTGCAACCATGTACTTGACTCCACTCAGAAGTGGATTAAGCCAGGGAATTCAAACTAGCTGGGTTTATGGATAATCTCATTTGGACAAGTAAAGTCTGAGACAGGCTTCTGTCATTCCTATTCTGAACCTCTTCACAGAATCATAGAGTCACAAAATATCTGGATTGGAAGAGACTCACAAGATCATTGAGTCCAACCCTTAAGTGAATGGCCCATATGGGGTCAAGCCTGTGATCTTGGCATTATTAGCACCCTGCTTTAAATCTGTTTTCTGGAGGCAAATATGATTTCTGCTTTGCTGCGTGTGGATCATTAGAGCTGTGGGAAGCTTGAAAATATTATGGCTTGGGCACCTTACCATGTTTTCTGTTCACATCTTACTGGTGTAAGTGCATATTTTTGCCTTAAAGTTGGGGTTTTTTGATTTTTCAGTCTTGGGTTAGGGTGAGACAATTAAAGATAAGAAACATAAAATATTCATGTTTCCCCAAATTTCTTGATAGTCAGCAATATTAACATGCTTTGCACTGCTAAGATTGCAGAGATTAACAATCATTTAAGACTGAAAAGGATTTTAAAATTACAAAATTCTGTTTCAAATGCTTATCCTTCCTCTGATATGGTGTCCAAGACATATTGCTTAGTCTAAATATCTTTTTAATATTTTGGGGATAAAATCTTGATCACATGAAAATTAGCAAGAATAATATTCTTAATGTCCAATAATCTTCTTATAGAACTAGATAATATGTATTAATTTATGTAATTGTACTAGTTTAAAAGCAAACCAGTGAGAGACTCCAAGTCAGAAATACAATTCAATAGGAAAAATAAAATAAATGCAATAGTACAAAAAACCCCCACTGACAGAGTCAGAATACAACCTGACACCGTTTCGGTCAGGGTGTTGGTAGCAGTCCAATTAAATGGTGGCTGCAGTCTTCCTGGAGTGATGGTTCTGTTGAAGCAGTGATCCTGTTGAAGGGTCTGGTATTCCTGTGGGAATCCAGTGGAAAAAGGCTCTTTGTGGTGTTTGAAATCTCAGATTATATCCAGGATGGAATGCTTGGTTCCTCCCTCTGGGCGGAGCATCTCACAGTCGGATGATGTAATTTTATCAGTCATGCGGTGAGCCTAGATGGCCCATTAACAGAAGATATCCCCCTGGAGGGAGGATGTCACGGGAGAGATAAAGAACACTGCCCCACCTGGTTTCAACATCTGGCCCATTAACAGAAGATATCCCCGAAGTTTATCAGGGATGAGTCATGAAGGAGATGGGAAGCACTGCCCCACTGGTTTTTAACAGCTTATGAAGATGATGATAGAATACATACTTTTGGGCACATCTTACATTGTAACCTAGGACAGTAATACAAGGCACATAAACTGAACAATAGTGGGAGGAACTACAACTCAGAATCAGGTTGTCACAGTTCCCTTCCTGTAAGTTTCTTTATCTGCATTTGGAAAGGTAAGAGTCCTTAAATGATGGCATTTTCTGACTATCCTATTCAAGTAGTAAATCTGCCAACTGCTGACTGGTGGACTGCAAGAGGATATGAGCATTAAATAGTTAGTAAGTAATAAAAGCAACGTAAATAGTGCCTCTCATCATGAAAGAAATTATTTCACATGTATAAGAAAATTTGCAAAATACTTGTGATAGTGATAATATGGAAACACAACTGCAGCAATTAGAACAGCTTCATAAAATGTATCTACTACTGTAATCAATAACTATGCATGCAGAGACTGAATAGTCTTGTTAATGTTTATATATATGTCGTGGTTTAGCCCCAGCCAGCAACCAAGCACCACACAGCTGCCCAGTCCCTTGCCCACCAGCAGGATGGGGGACAGAATTGAAACACTAGAAGTGAAAAAACTCATGGGTTGAGATAAAGATGGTTCAACGGGGAAAGAAAAAGTCATGCTTATAAGCAAAGCAAGACAAGGAATTATTTCACTGCCTCCTATGGGCAGGCAGGTGTTCAGCCATCCCCAGGAGAGCAGGGCCTCATCCCATGTAATGGTTACGTTGTGATTCTGTCCTTAATGCAGCTACTTGTCGCTGGTCTCCAGCACCATCAATCACTAGAAAATCATAATGGCAAGTTATTCTAATGCCAAGAAAGGATACGATGTACAATGTTGGAAAACTTTTATTATGGGTATCAAAATGTGATTTTTTTTTTTTTTAAATAACTGTGTGTGAAGAAATAGCACAATCAAAATAAGAAGACAAAAGGCAGTGAATTTCATTAGAAAGGGCCAGAAAAGGCAATAAACAAAGTTTCTTCACTAGAAAACAAAACATATATATGGCCCAATAATCAATAGCAAAGAAAATAAAATAGTGGGTGATGTACAGAAGATAGATGTAGTCCATTCTTTTGGTTTTGGTTTTATTTTTTCTTTTGTTTTTGTCTTGGGGAGTTTTTTTTATCCTTTATCTATTTTTGGTTTTGTTTTTGTTTTGTGTCTGGGATGGTCACTGCCCCCACACCCCCTGGCTCCGGGCGTATTGCAATGGGTGAGAGCCAACCCATGATTTCCTGTGAAAGTTGGGGGCGAAGGACAGTTGCTTCCTTCTGGTGGGGCAATATTGTCTCAGCGGCCATGCAGCACAATCCCTCTGATGAGAGATACTGTTGCTGTGTGGCTTATGCCCATTTTTTTTCTTTCCCTTCGGCACTGTGACTGGAGCTTAGTGGCTTGCTTCTCTGCTTCTCTGCTGCTTTGGGAGCCCAGAGCCAATGTGAGCTGTGCAGGGACCTGGGAGCACCCTGACCCCCATCTCTACACAGCCTGACTCAGGGACCAGCAGCCATCGCCAGTAAGCTACCCAGGGGAGTGATTTTCCGCCCAGCCCTGCTGTTCTCTACCGCTGTTTCAGGGCTTCTTTCTACATTATAACCAGACATCCAGACACCCCACGGCTTCTGGCAGGGCCCCAGAGTCTCTGCTGCACTTCGTTTGTCACCTCAGGTCTGCTTGCCTCTGCCGTTCCAGCTTGCTGCTTCCAAGGTTCCTGCTACAGCCCATTTAGCCATCCGGAGGGACACCAGGATCAGCTGCCTGTGTGGGTTTGTAAAAGAAGTCCCCTTTCTGTCTCTCCCAGTGGCTCGTCTGCCATTACTGCATGGAGGGATGGCTGAGCCCCTGCGCCACAGTGCCCCCTGCAGCCGCGGGGGGATCATCGCAGCCGCCCTGCCCAGCCGGGAGCCAACAGCGCCCCTGCTGGCTGTGGCCATAACTACAGCAAAGGGGAAAGTGCCTGACAGCCAAGAGAAGGCTGTTACTGGGTTTCTGGGGGGTTTGTTGTTGCTGTTGTTGTTTGTTTGCCTTGTTTTATATATAGATATATATATGTAAAGAACTGTTATTCCTTTTCTCATATCTTTGCCTGAAAGCTCCTTACTTTCAAAGTTATAATAATTGGGAAGGAAGGGGATCATATTTTCCATTCCAAGGGAGGTTCTTGCCTTCTTTGGCAGACACCTGTCTTTTAAACTAGGACAGTTTTGAACTTTAAAAGTTCAAAAGGATATAGACATACAGACCTTTAATGCTTTTCTGGCCTCTGTCTTCAACTCCAGTGATGGACTAATGGAATCCCAGTGCCCTGAGCTGGAAGGCCATGGCTGTGTGAATTAGAAACTTCCAGCTAACTCTGAAGTTGTGCGTGATCTGCTGCTCCATCTGGATCCTTATAAATCTATGGGACCTGATGGGATTCATCTGAGAGTTCTCCAAGAGCTAGCTGGTGTCATTGCAAAACCTCTGATGATTTTGGAATGTTCTTTGGAATCTAGAGAGGTCCCAGTTGACTGGCAGCTGTCTAACATTGTCCCAGGCAAGACCTTGGCAACTATTGGCCTTTCAGTCTCACTTCAGTGACTGGTAAAATTATGGAGAAGATTGTCCTGAGAGGTGCTGAAAAACACTAGAAAAATAATGAGTTCATAGTTCACAGCCAGCATGGCTTCATGAGAGGAAAATCCTGCTTGTCAAGCCTGATTTCCTTTTATGACAAGGTAACCCGCCTGGCTGATCAAGGGAAGGCAGTAGATGTAATCTTTCTGGATTTCGGTAAAGCTTTCCATCCTGTCTCACATAGTATCCTCCAGGACAAAATGTCCACCCCACAGCTGGATAAACACATCATGGGGTGGGTGAGCAATTGGCTCATGGGTCAGGCACAAAGGGTTATAGTGAATGGGGGGTGTGACATCAGACTGATGACCTGTCACTAGTGGGGTTCCACAGGGCTCCATTCTTGGCCCTGTGTTCTTCATTAGTGACCTGGATGCAGGACTGGAAGGGATACTAAGTTTGCAGATGATACTAAATTGGGAGGAAATGTTGCCTCCCTTGAAGGCAGAGAGACTCTGCAGAGAGACCTTGATGAAATAAAGGGCTAGGCAATTACCAGCAGCATGAATTTTAACAAGGACAAGTGCTGGATTCTGCACCTGGGATGGGGCAACCTTGGATGTAAAGACAGACTGGGCAGTGGGATGCTGGAAAGAAGTACCATGGAAAGGGACCCAGGGATCCTGGTTGACAGAAAGTTGAATGTGAGTCAGTAGTGCCCTGGCAGCCAGGAGGGCCAGCCGTGTCCTGTGGTGCATCAGGGCACAGCATTGCCAGCTAGGCGAGGGAGGGGATTGTCCTGCTTTGCTCTGTACTGGGGCAGCCTCGCCTCAAGTCCTGTGCGCAGCTTTGGTCACTGCAACATAAGAAAGATAGAAATCTATTAGAGACTGTCCAAAGGAGGGCAGTGAAGATGGTGAAGGGCCTTGAGGAGAAGCTGGCTGAGGTCACTTGGTCTGTTCAGCCTGGAGAAGAGGATCCTGAGGAGTAACCTCATTGATGTTTATGACTTCCTCACAAGGGGAAGTGCAAGGGAAGGCACTGACCTCTTCTCTCTGGTTCCCAGTGGCAGGACCTGAGGCAATGGCCTGAAGCTTTGTAAGAAGAGGTTTAGGTTAGATGTCAGAAAAAGGTTCTCCACCCAGAGGGTGGTTGGGCACTGGAACAGGCTCCCCAGGGAAGTGGTCCTAGCACTAAGCCTGACAAGAATTCAAGAAGCATTTGGACAATACTCTTGGGCACATGGTGTGACTCCTGGGGATGATGCTGTGCAGGGAGTTGGACTTGAAGATCCTTGTGGGTCCCTTCTAACTCAGCTTATTCTGTGATTCTGTGATTCTCTTATTTTATGTTCTGTGCTGTGAATATGAGATTTAATGCTTTTTTTGGTTTACATGTTTTAGCAAAATTTGTTTCCTCAGAAATATTTTGCTTTTATATAATGCATGATTTTAGCTGATTCTATACATTAATCCTTTTAAAGTTCAATTCATTTTTTTTCCTCTAAACAAAGTATAAATCCATGTGTAGCATGGCATAATGAGATTCAGGGGTTTTTTTATGCTGATTGTTTGCAATGTAATAATTTATTTTGATAGACTTTTGAGATGAGCATGACGAGTCATTTTGCCTGAGAAATCTTTTATTTCTGCTGAGCAAAGTGAATTATCATTCTTTCTATACATTTTTCTTCATCACTATTCTAGCGAAAACCTCTGAGTAAAAGTTGTATCAACAGAATAACCCTATTATCTCAACACAGTCCTCATTGCCTCTCATACGTGTTTGAGAAATGAATGCGGAAACCCCATATTTGAGGCAAATCAACAACCTTCTTGTGCATGGTTTTGTCAGCATAAGAAGCTTTGTCTTAGATGTAGCTTCATCTACAGCTGCTGTTCACTCCTTCTTTCCCTTTAGTCCAGTCCCTTCTCAGCACTTGTATTTTTTACATCCACAGTTTTACAAAAAGTAGAAGATATGTTTCCATTGTGACATTCTCACGGTTTATCACGATTCCAGAGATGGATTGAATACTTTAGGAGAAAGAAAAAACAACTTGATGATAGCCATCTGTCTGTATGCTCTGGAAAACAGTTACACTACTCCAGAAGATAATGGCTGTTGCCCTTGCTTTTTGCTTAATTAAATGTTTAGCACTTCACCAGGAAGCTGAAACTCTTGGAAAGAAATGGAGTTCTTAGAAGAGAAACCTAATTACCAAGCTATTTGCAAGACTTCCGTCTTTCCTGAGTTCACTTTCAAATCCTGAAACAGAATATTCCTTTTATCAAATGAAAATAATATTTTCTCAAATACAGTGTTAAAGCCACCCATGGAGTATACAGGAGAATCCCTCTAAGTAAACCCAGAGGCACCCTTCTTTATTCTCCTGTTGTTTGGCATATTTAATTTTCACTGGAGAAGACTATCATCTTTGAGTATCTCATTCTTGCCCTTCATTGTGGTAGAATTTAAAGTGTTTAACTCCTTTCATTTCTTTCTCAAAGGAGCTTCAGACCTAAACAAATCTTAATGGAACTCGGACTTCTTCACTAGATGGCCTCATTGAGAATTGGATTTCCCTTGGTTGCTTGAGAAATGCAGGAGGATAAACCTATGTATTTTAGCAACAATTTCTCTGTCCCTCTCCCATGTACTAAAATGGATTTTCCAGAGACTAGAGGGATTATAGCTGTCTTCTCCCCAAATCATTCTGAATTCAGCATGCACTCTGTTATTCACTGTGGCATGGAGAGCTGCCTTCTCACTCTCTCGCCATCAACAGATGGTGTAAAGCAGTGCACGTTTTCCCAAAAAGTCAATTGAGAACATTAAAAATAACAGTAGAACAAGCCTGGCAGAAGTTAGTATTTCCAAAGACAGGCTGAACTCCAAAGTCATATAGTTTATGCATCCTAAAATCTGAAGGTGGTGACAAAACAGATTGTCTGTTCACTACAGAATAGAGAATTTTTAAGAGTTTCTCATGAAATAAGCAGAAGCATTATAAGACTAGAGGAAATGAACATAAATACATTGTTTAAGTAAGGGATTAGTGAGGAGACAAGAAACTGTAGACAAATCTGAGTTATAGACATGCTTCTAATGACAGAAATAAGCCTCTAATGAAAAATAAATAATGTTGAAATAAACCAAAATAAATATTGTTTGTCTAGTTATCTCCAGCAATAGTTTCAGAGGGGAAAAAAAGAGGCCTGTGAAATTGTGTTACAGCAGATTAGATAAATGAGCACTGATCTCAGGATCAGGGTCGTCTTGGTGAGGCATAAAATAATAAATTTACTGAGTAACCCTGTTGTCACGATCTGCTAATACTAGCGGGGGTCGTGATGGTTTGTTTACCTGATCTCAGAGTGCAAAAGAAACACAAACGGGGAAAGTTTTTTGCTTCAATCAAAACAATGCACCTTTATTGAGTGCCAACAGCATGACTGTGGGATAGAAGAGAGGGAGAGATATGGGGAAAGGAGAAAGGGAGAGAGAAGGGGGGAGGGGTTAATAGCTACCAACGGTGAGCCGGGATCCTCGTGGTCCATCTTCTTTCTGTGGGGAGATCTAGAAGTTCCGGGAGAAGATCTCGAAATGGGGTCTCTTCAGAAAGTCCTTCTATAGTCTTTTTGAAAGCGAGGGGCAACTAGCCAAAAAGGTAGGGGAGTAAGACCCATTGTTTTAGGGTACTGGTGCAGGGTCCGGGCACGGAACATTCCTTCTCGCTCCAGTGCAGTCCTTCCTGCCTGGGCAGCAAGGAGCAGCACCAGAGCAACCTGTTCAGTGTGCACACCCGCAGACACTTGGCAGACCTCCCACCTCGGACTGGCTAGGGCTCCTGTGCCCTTCCCCCCTTTGGGGTTTTAGGGTCTTTCAGTCTCTGTCCTCGTCGATGATCGTGAGACAGATGAGGAATCCACGGACCGTCTCTTACACCTGTCTCACCCTGTCTTCCAAATGTCATCATATTTCTTGAAGATTATACTGAATTTCCTGTGGTTTCTGCATCTCAGTGGGAGTTACACAAATGTGCACACCGGACAGTAAGACCTTATTTTGAAGACCAGCTTCCGCAGAGAGTATTTTCATTGCAGAATTAAACTAAATCCTCATAGAGTCATTCGGAGATTAAGGCATAGTTCACTCAGTTATTTGACTAATAAGTAGCTTAACATTATGAAGGAAAATTAAAAGGGAAAATAGGTTAAATGGTGAAGTTTGAAAACTTAAATAGAGCTCCTGTTAAATCATCCAATAAGAGTAGAGTGATGTCTCCATAACCACAGTGAAAGTGGGACCTCTGATGTATAGGGGATACAGTATCATATACAATTACTGCTATTCTGGAAATTCTCACTTTAATTTAAGGTGACCTATATTGCATTTATTTTTGTGGGAAGGGTTTTTTTCTCTTTGTATCAATATTTTCTGTATTTTTTTTGGACTTAACTGATATTCTGGGGAATGTTATGAGGCTATGGTATATAAAACAAAGAGTCCTATTTAGGTAGTTTCAGTCCCTTTCTCAGAAGGATAGTTAGGGCAAGTTTAGTTTAGGCTTGAGTTCATAGTTATTCAGCAAAGTACATAGTGATTCTTAAGTCAGTAAGTGTTCAGAGTTGAGCATTGCTTTCGTCTTTTGATGAATGAGTGCCTAGATATAAACCCTGTGGTTAAAAAGGTTAGGAAATGACTTTGAAAGGCATGTTCTCTTCTCCCTAACCCACCTTGGTTTAGTAATACATCAGAAAATGCCTTATTTTCAGGATGATGTTTAGTGAATGACATTGAAAGTAGAACGAATGGAGTATGAAATATTTAATTTAAAATTTATTGTCTCAATGAGCTATTGACTGCTTGGTATTTCAAATAACTTTTATTGTCAGTATAATTATCTAGGTGGTACAGTGTTTAGAATCTGTGTATTTTATCCGTGTATATTAATTAGGACAAGACTATTAATGGACAAGACTATCCTTGTCCATGAATTAGGAGTTGTCAGAAGAGAAGGGATGTCTTTATACCTCCTAGAAGGAATGTCTAGGGTTATTCATTCAGTCAAACCTTTTATATCGTCCTCTAAGATGTTGCCTGAAAGTCAGCACAGAGAAAGCACTACTAGGTGTAGCTGTTTTCTGGCTTAACATAGTGACTTTATTACCTATCCTTTGTGTCAGGAACTTTGGAGTAAACTCTCATAACAAGGAAATCTGGTTGCTGGAAACATTTTTTATATTTTCTTTCCCATAGTTCAATTCTTCTTGTGTTCCAGCAGTCACACAAACTGTGCTGTGCAAGATATTGAGTCAGTCATGTTTATCATAATCACTGATCATGTTCTATGCAAGGGACACTCTGGCTGGATGTTATATACTTTTAATTCAGCCAGAAGTCTATAGTCTGGCAAATTGTTTTTCACTGCTGTATGGCAGCATAAAATTATGAACATAATAATGTGAACATTTGTAAGAGAAAAGGTTTATCCAACCCATAATCATGTCTCCAATGACAGCTCTCAGCCTAGGAAAGAGTAAGGACTTTACATATGTGTACAGTGGTACTCTGTATTGTTGTCCCAGCCTCCAAACATTCTGTGACTGGGGATTTGTGAAGTTTGATGTGGCCTCTCCATATAAGAATTTTCACATTCTTCTCAAGTTTTCTCTTTTGACCATGTAAACCTCTAAATTCCACAGGTTGTTTTATAAAAAACTTCTAAAGATCTGTGATCTGATCTTCTAAAGTATGCTGTGTCAAGAACTGCTTTCTTTTTGAATTTGGCCCTTCCTGGCTTTTATGATGTTCCTGGAGTGCTGGAGGAGAACATAATTGCTTTGGAGTGAAACTAGAAATGCTAGAGAAAACCAGAAATCTAGAGAAAAATGGTTTGTATTTCATCAAGCTTACTGCCCAAATCTAATTAAACTATGTCTTCTATCTTTATAGGGTTTTATGTGTGCATCATCATATGAAAGATTACTTATGGTAAATACTGCATCAATCTTGCACTTGGAAAAAAAAAGACAAAAAATAAATAGTTCAACTGCTATGTTGTAAACATGATTCTTTGCTGACATATATCATTAGATCTTTCAATGCACGTTTTTTGGTCTATTTCCCTGGACACATGGATATTTTAAAATCTAAGCAGTCTGGAAAAATGCCACACTGAGTACTTTTAAGAATCTAGTCATATTTAAGCATATGCTATAGCTATTCTTGATCCCCTGTACAGGATTCCTCTGAATCAAGGCCTTCCACATCTGTCAAAAAGTTCATTAAACAAAGCCTTGCATTCCCACTGAATTCAGAGCTCATGGCTATAATACTTGTGGGAGGTTTTTGGAGAAGGCCCTTTGGGTTTGGGAGATTCAGTGCAGAACAACTCAACGGTCACCTGTGTAACTAAATCAGTCTTGGTATGTTTTTATTGCAGAAAAGAAATTACATTCTTTTTGCAGCCTTCCATTTTCTGTTGTTAAATGTTAACAATTAAGTCGAGTTACAAACATTCACTTTTGGCTCTGGCACATCTTCAGTCCTCCTTTTTCCCTCTTACACTATGTCTCTCTTTCATGCTCTATGGCATAGTTTACACCTTCCCATTTAAAAACTGCAGAGCACTAACTTAATATTACAATACTTGCAAAAACCTCTCAAAAGGTGGGAATTATTTATTCCCATTAAATAATGATTTCCCTTTTTCTTATAGTTTTTATGGAATAAAATAGCAACTGAAAAGTATGCTACCTCAGCTGGATATAGGTAGCGTAAAGAAACAGATACATTCACTAATCTAAAAATATGCGAGACAGTTGTTATTTCAACACAAAGTACTCTCTGAAGATGCTTTACTGGCACACCTATTTGGTTCCTGTCTACTTGAAATTAAATTAAGTTGCTCCATAAGATGAAAACTTATCGAATTCTAGTCTTGGATGTTTTTCATCCTTATCATTTGCATATGGAAAGTTCTGGGTTTTAACCATAGAATAGAATCATATTATCATTTAGGTTGAAAAAAGACCTCTAGGATCATCAAGTCCCACTGTTAAATTAACACTGCCAAATTCACCACTAAACCACTGTCCTCAGTGCCACATCTACATGCCTTTTAAATACCTCCAGAGTTGGAGACTCAACCACTTCCTTGGGCTGTCTGATCCTGTGCTTGACAACCCTTTTGGAGAAGAAATTTTTCTCAATACCAATTCTAAACCGCCAATAGTGCAACTTGAGGCTTTCCTCTTGTCCTATTCCTTGTTATTTTGGAGATGAAACTGATCCCTACGTCACTACATTTCAGGTAGTTGCAGAGAGCTTCCTTTTCTCCAGGCTAAAAAACCCCAGCTCCTTCAGCTGCTTCTCATCAGACTTGTGCTCCAGACCCTTCCTCAGCTCTGTTGCTCTTTTCTGGATACACTCCAGCACCTCAATGTCCTTCTTGTAGTGAGGGGCCCAGAACTGAACATAGGATTTGAGATGAGGCCTCACCAATGCCAAGGACAGGGTCGATCACTGCCCTGGTCCTGCTGTTCCTGATAGGTCCACACGATTGCTGATACAGGCCAGGATGCCATTGGCCTTCTTGGCCAACCAGGTACACTCTGGCTCATTTTCAGACGGCTACTGACCAGCACCCCAGGGTCCTTTTCTGCCAGGCAGTTTTCCAGGATCTCTGTCCCCAAACTGTAGCTCTGCATGACATTGATGTGACCCAAAGGCAGAACCCAGTTCATGGTCTAGTTGAACCTCATACAATTGGCCCTGGTGCATCAATCCAGCCTGTCCAGATCCTTCTACAGAGCCTTACTTCCCTTAAATCCTATTACCCAATATATTTTTCATTGGACACCCTAGTACTGACTTTAGGTCTAAGTATTCTCCCTTTAAGAGACCAGTTTGTCTATTAACATGAAATCTAACTATCATAAGTTCTAGGCCTGTTTTCATATGCCACAAATATTTCTGGTACCTTTTATCATGGAACAAGTGGAAGCTTCGGACAAGCCCTGCCTTAGCCTCAGATTTTGGCAACAGTTTAAATTTAAGGAATCACAAATTCTAATGATGGTAAATCAGATCTTTTTATAAAAATGAATTATTTATTAAACAGACAAGAGATAACAGACAAAGGATCTTAATCATAATTACTTACTACACGGTATAAAAGTAAAGAACTACTGCTAGATAATAACAACATAAAACAGTGCGCTATATCAAGGTACCTATACTAAAGCTAGCAAAAGAAATAGCATTGATTTGGAGTCAAATGTAACTTACCATCGAAATGATAACGATGTACATGGATTCCTTCATCTAACCTGTGGGGCAGTAACCATTAAACAGGAGCCCCTACTCATGGAGAAACTTCACACATTTCCAGTAAAATGTCTAGAAGAGTTCTGCTTTGGAAAAGCTTGATATAGCTTTTATAGTTGCAAAGTGAATGAATATCTGTAAAAAATCCAGCTTTTCTTACCAGATCTCGCTTGAAAGGTAAAATTTTTATTGGCAGTTAGGAGATGCCAGACAAGTGTTAATGCCATGGTGCCACAATAACTCGCTACAAGACAGGTTGTCCTGTTTGAGTTATCTAACTTAGGTTAACAAACAACAGATAAACTCTTGTGGGGTGGGTGTGAGATGCCCTGCTATGCCTTTGCTGAAACATTCTACATGCATCACACAACTATATTTCTACTTGCTAAGTTATGTGAGCAAGCATCCATTTCTGTAAGTGCCTGGACGCTACTTTCTAAAATCTTCTTTTTGCATGTCAAGTACCTACCTCATTCCCTTCATTATAGCTCTTTGTTATTTATTATTTCTTTCACCTGGATTATTGATATGAAGGTTATGCAAGGTCACTCAAATTTCACTCCTCTCCTAAGCATGATTGTTCAGTCCTCCCAGAGCAATAAACTGAATATTGCAGATGCACAGTAGTGAATAACATGCTGCTGCTTCTTCAGTATTCTGGGCCAAGTGAATTATCCTTCATTCTTAGGCCAATCAGTTCACAAGAAAACTTCAAATAATTACTTTATGTCGGTGATTGCGACACGGATTTCGCTGGGTCCGATGGGGACTGTCCAGCCCTCATGTCCTCTGTGGCTCACCTACAGCTCTAGTCCCTGATGCAGGGCACCATTTGTAGCGATTGTGACACGGACCCAGACCGGCAGGGAATCTGAATAGTTTATTCAAAGAAATGAGCTGGTTTTATACACTTCTTCAAGGCACAGTATTTCCTTACATGGCAATACTCACTACATGACCTATCCCATGCTGCCCCATCAGCAACACACTTTCTGAATGTCCTTCTATGGGGTGATCACGCACTGTTCACCCGACCGTCAGCTTCCGGTAGCTCCTCTCCTCTGCCGTGTGACACCTCCTCCCCCCAGGGTCTGGCAGAGACAAGCCTCTCTGTGCTGCCGTTGCTCCTTTGTGCTGCCATGTGCTTCTTTGTCCCACAGCCTGTAACTAGACTCCATCCCATCTCTTCCCACAACTTTATCACAGAATTAAAGAAAGGCTGGAGTGGGAAGGGACCTTGACGATTACCTAGTTCCAGCTCCCCTGCCATGGGCACCCTGCAGTAGGCCACTCATTAGACCAGGTTGCTCAAATTACCATCCAACCTGGACTTGAACACTGCCAGGGATAGGACATTCACAGCTTCTCAGGGCAACCTGTCCCAGTGCCTCACCATCATGAGTAAAGAACTTCTTCCTAACATCCAAGCTAAACCTCTCTTTTTTCAGTTTAAAACCATTTCTCTTTGTTCTATCACTATCTGCCCTTGTGATCTTCATGGCCCTCCTCTGAACCTGCTCCAACAAGTCCATGTCATTCCTGTTTTGAGAAACCTAGAACAGGACACAGCACTCCAGATGGAGTCTCATGAGGACAGAGTAGATGAAGAGAATCATCTCCCTTGACCTGCTGGCCACACTGCTTTTGGGATGCAGTTGGCCTTCTGGGATGTAAACATCCATTGCTGTCACATGTCCAGCTTTTCATTCACCAAAACCCCCAAGTCCTTCTTGACATCATCTCTCTGTTTGTACTCATGTCTAGGATTGCCCCGACTGAGGTGTAACACTTGTGCTTGGACTTGTTGTACCTCGTGAGGTTCTCATGGGCCCACTTCTCTAGTTTGTCCAGGTCTCTCTGGATGGCATCCTTTCCTTCTGTTGTGTCAACTGCACCACTCAGCTTGGTGTCATCTGTAAACCTGCTGAGGGTGTGCCTGATCTTGCTGTATATGTCATTGATAAAGATATTAAAGATCACAAGATATGTGAAGATATATTGTTGCTCCTGCCTGTAATGCACTGTGGCAGTCTTGGGGGAAGGCCTGGAAGAGACATCAGCATGAAGTTTTGGAAACCTTGTATGTGTCCTAACAAAAGTTAGCTTTGAATTTAAAGAGATTAAGTAGAAAAGTTAATCCCTTAATTTAGGGGTTAAATTGAAAATAACTGTAATGTTCTAAATCTTGAGCATAAATAAGATAGTGAATGGGTGATAAGCAACTATGTAGAAAATTGGGATAGGTGTTTTTTTTAATATTTTCTTTTAAATGGTTTGAATTGATTCAGTCAAGTTATAAATTATATCTGCTTCACGTATTCAGGACTGGACTAGGTCAGCAAGGGTTGGTTAAAAAGAACTTATTTTTTAATGGGAATTGCTTTTTCTCTGTTACACTAAAATATGAAGAAATTTTCCAAATGTCTAGTTTTATTAGATACGTTATGTTACCATATTTCACCCAAATGCAACCAGAAAAGCAAATATAAGGAGTTGAATATAATAAATAAATATTTTAAATTAAATATATTTTTAAAAATATCTATTCTGATAGTGATATTTGAAGAAAGGATTACAGATCAAATTTGGTACCATAAGAATACATATTTTTTCCAATGGTGAAAATCATTTGCATGCATGAACCCCTATATCACATGGAATAAACAACATTTGTCTGTTATGTTCCAAACGTAATTATTCCAGTTATAATTGTAAAAGTTCTTGAGCATGCTGGGTACTAAGACATTCCCTCCAATATGCCCTGACTGGGTAAAAAATTGAAATTCTGCCTGTCATATATACAAAAGTAAGGTTTTTTTGTTTTTTTTTTTTTTTTTAAATCGCTCAGAGCCTGGTTCAGTGTGAATTGCTGCTCTAAAAACATGTCAATAAAACATTGTATCAGCATAGGTCAAAAATACATATTTTTTAAAAATGTTTAGTCCATAAAGTATGTCTGTTGTTAATTTTTGCTCATCTTTGCAATTGTGAGGAACAATTATAGTGTTTTGGGTAACCATCATCATCAGTGTATAAGACCTTTGCTGGATTCCATACAAAGTCTAAGTCCTCTGTCTCCTGTCTCTTCCTTTACACTTTAGTACAGGGACCCTTAAGCATGCTGAGTACCACTTTCTGCCATGAGTAACACCACTAATTTAAGTTTTGTATTGGCACACCCTAATTCAAGATAAAGAAACCATCCTTTTTCAAAAGCAGTTAGGCAAACATTGAAAATGCCAACATGTTTTTCTGCGAATGCTTTTTCCTGGTTTTTTTTTCTGAACCTGGAAACGTAAAAGAGGATCAAATGGTAAAGTCATTGTCTGTTAGCAACAAAACTCTAATGACTCAATAGGACCATTATTTTATAGCTGAGCTTATAGGTAGTGGTGTTTAAGGCTGATATATTTGTTCTTTCTATGGTTATCTCTTTATTGCCTATTGCATTTATTTTTGATGTTAAAATATTCACTGTTAATATTAAAATTATCATAAAACTGGAATATATACAAATGTGTATTTGTGTGTTTGTGTGTGTGTGTGCACGCGTGCGTGTGTGTTTAAGGTCATAGCTTTCATTTGCCTTTGTTCATCAATAGTAAAAGAAAAAACCGTCAAACTAATATCATGTGTGAATGAATTCTTGTGCATGTTTTTGGTATCTAGAAACAGATTTCTCAAATCAGTCATGCACAAAAATATATGTTTTACAATACATCTCTATTAGTACATTAGATACTTTTTAAAGTACATCAGTACTTTTTAAATTAATTTTTATCAATATCCAAAACTATGCAGCTATAGGAATAAGAACATGTAATACTAAATTTCTACTTCCTCACTAATTCACCACTACTAATCACCATAGGTCATAATTCTAATCTCTATTCTGGATGTGACTATGAAGAGTAAAACTGGAGTAAATATGGCACTGGACATGTTGGCAGGTAGTTTAGTCTTTCTTCCTAGCAACTCCATGAACTTCATAGTCCTGGGCAAATAACTGATTTTCTCTATGCCTCTATTCTTTTTCCTATTCGTGTTGTTTCTTCTATTTTATGTCATGAAATCTTTTAAGAACATCTCTTACCTTGTTTGTGAAGTCAAAAACCAAATGTGCTTTTGATTTTAAAATCGTCCTTAAAAATAATTTGCTCTACAATTGCCTTTCCTATAAAATTTGTGAGAATTTATATTTGTGGTGATGCTGATTCCTAATTTTAGAACAGGATTAAGTTCCTCTGTGCTCCTCAATCACTTTGTTGGTTTAACACATATTCACACAGAAATAATTTTCTTCTGCTTTTAAAAAAATATATATAAAACATACCTGTATCAAGATTTTCGGAAACTATTTTCATGGACTTTTCTGAGACAGCTTGTTAAGTTAATGGTTTTTGTCAAAAACAAGACAATTTTCACTCCTGTGAAGTAGTTTAAGTTGTTTATTTGGATCACAGGAGTTGTCCAGGAAATCCCCGAAAGAAAATCAAGAAAAATAAAAAAAAGGGTACAAGAAAAAATCCCAGGCGCAGGGATTAGACACCCGAGCAGCCGCATGACTGCCCTTGCAGGAGTCTATGTGGTGTCAAGAGGATCCTTGGTGGAGGGGATCCGGAAAAAGTTTGAAAAAGTAAGAGGAGGCCATGCCTTGACACCGGGCTCTCTGGATGCTAGTCGACCAAGAAGGGAGCGCAGGAGAGGTGGGCAGCCACTTAAATAAGTCACTGGCCCCTCCCCGGAGCACCCCTGTCCCTCCTCCATGGCTCACGGCGATTGGTAGGGCCTTGGAATGAGGTAGTTCCTTTCCGCCAATGGGCTCGTGTCTCTAGGGTAGATGGACAGGCTGATGTCACTGCCTGTCCAAAGGCGGGAAGGAGCCTCATTAATATTCCCTGGTGCCATGGAGCTCAGTGACAGGGGAGGCTAAATTTAGAAAAAGTCCGTTAGAGCCTGCTGCCAATGGTGCCTTTAACTTAAAAGGGACCTTTGCAGAACTTTGATAATGGGTTAGTAAAGACAAGTTTTTAAACAACATTAACAACTCTGAACTCTTAACTATTTGTAGAACTGCCTAACAATTACCATAACTTGATTTAACTGTTAACTCTTATTAAAACAACTTGTCCCTGGTTGATCTGATGGGCTTCTCTCAAGTCTTTAAAGATGCAAAAAGCCATTTCATTAGTTCATTTATCACAGTTTTAGACATATTTTATGAAAGGTATTCTTTTTTTAAATTACAATTCAAGTGAATCTTTCTTCCTTCTAGATTGTTCTTGTCCTCATTACAAAGGTGCTGCATTCCCTTAATTTCAGTCATTAAAATAAGTGATTAAAAATAATTTTAAAGTATTTTTAAACTGAACTTTCTTTTCTTCACCCAGCATTTTCACCTTGCAGATTTCATTTTAATAAGTGTGCTGCAGCCATCATTCACATCTGCTCCAAATTTAAAATATCTTTAAATTACTGTTACCTAGTTTGCAGCCTGTAGCTATTTCTGAGTTTGGTCTTTATTTGAGTTAACATGTTGTTTGATAAGACATATTAGACACTGCTCTGGTGCCGTCACAAATTTTTATTTTTTCCTTCTTTGGAAAATACAAGTCATGAAAATACTGTCATACAAAAAAGTCCTTACAACTCTTTCATCACTGAGTTTTTATTTTCTATCATGTGCACTGATTTTTTTTAGGTGAGCACTTAAGGCTTCTGTAAAAGATCAGTACGAGGACTTAGATGCAGGCTCATTTTCTCGCAGATGTACTGAGGTTTTACCAGTTTCCCGGAAGTGATCTGCTGTTCCTTTTTTTCTTTTTCTCTTGTGTTGGGGAAAATGAAAGAGG
>VZTE01005845.1:3204847-3218277 GCA_013397775.1 Eulacestoma nigropectus | reverse complement strand
CCCAGCCCGGCCCTCACATGCGCGGCGCCGCGGGAGCCATTGGCCGCCGCCCCGCCGCTGCCGGCAGCCGGTGCTGTCCGCACGCCGAGCCATGCGGGTGCGCGCTGCAGGGCGCTGCTAGGAGCCGAGCCCGCCCCGCCTCTGCCCGCCCGCATGGCAGCGCCGCGGGACTGACCGCCGCGGAGAAGCTCTGCGCCCCCGCCGCACGCACGGCTCGGCTCGGCCGGGCGGCTCTCGGGGGCCGCAGCCCGCAGAGCCGTCCCTGAGGTGAGGCGAGCGCGGGGCCGGTGGGAGGCGGTCGGGCAGGCGGCAGAGGGGCCGCGGGGAGGGGGCGGCATCTTCACCGGCACTCCTGCCGCTCTCTCCCAGCGCTTTCTGTCGCGCTTCTCTTTATCTTTTTCTGCGTGCAGACCGGCCTGGGCCGGTTCGCTGGTGCTGCCGCCAGCGCCGGTGTGCCTCGGAGGCACAGCTGCCGGCGGGACCCGGGGGCGGCTGCTCTCGTCGCGCTGTTCTCCCGCGGGATGCGCATCCACGCAGGACGTGTCCGCATGGGCCGGGGGCCAGCGGCGAGAGCGGGGCCGGCCCGCTGGCGGGTCTGGGAGTACAGCGTGGTGCTGGGAAATGCAGCTGGAACTGGGAGCCCCTTTCGAGGCCAATGGGGTTGGATCCGGCCCCTGTGGGGGCCGCCAGCTGTGCGGCTTTTGTGTGGGGTCAGCTGTGCTTCGTGTTGCAGCACACGCAGATTGAAGGGGCCCCAGCCAGTCAATAAAGCATATCTTCAGGGCAGAACCAGTCCTTGTCAGATAACCATCTCTGTTTTTTCGAGGCGCCTTTCCTCCCTTCCCCCTCTGCTCCCCAGTACGTGGCTATAGCGACTCCTGCTCCTTTAGGATCCCTGAGCTTGGCACAGCAGCTCTTGTCTTGTAACCTCCATTTCCCCCGTCACAAGTGCTGCCACTGCTCTTAAACAAACACGAATTCAGACGCAGAAGGCTTGGGGCTTGCCTAGCATCCTTTAGGGGAGCTGGACTGCGGTCTCACTGGGGGGATTCAGGCTCTGCGTTTACAGCACGCCTGCAGCCCGTGGCACTTTGTCCTCTGGACGCTCCCAGTGTGTAAAAGCCATGAGGTAGGTTACTCAGACTTGAAAATGGAGGACGGTAGTGGTGGTGGTGGTGTTTGGTGGATAAGTCTTAGCAGTACTTCCTGTAATGGTGGTGCTGAAAGTGATGTTTTACTTGACTCAGCTGCTAGTGCAGAGAGCACTTTGAGGTACCTACTACTCATAAGCATTGCCAGTTACAGCTTTAAAAAAACCCCTAACACTATAGGGAAGTATTTTGGCTTTTTTCAGCATTATGTCTGTCACCGTGAAAGGAAAGGATAATATTTTCTGCAGCTAAAACTGAAGCTGGGGAATGGCTATGTCCCCTTCTTTGGAAAAGAGGGCTTTAGGATGTGAGAAATTTGCATGGACAGGGCTGAGATTTTAAAGCCATAGCTCTGAGCTATCAAAAAAGCACTGTTGTGCCAGATGGGGTAGCTAAGTCCCTTTCTCTGTATTGTTTTTATTTCTTTTATTTCTGTCTTGCTGGTTTTGGTGGTGGCATTTTGTTTTGTTTTTTCCTCTCGTCTCTTCCTGGAGGCAAAGGAAACCCCCTTTCTTCAAACTTAGGGTAAGGTTAGTGTTGTGTTATTTACTCTTGATTGCCATCTTAAATTAAATCACCAAGCCTTACTTGGGGCCAGGATCCTGTTCATTCTTTGTGCCCTATGAACGTTTTATTGTTAGTTGAAACTGATTTAGGAGGTTCTGACCCAGGAATATGCTTCTCTGGCTATATCTTCTTTACACAGTTTTTTTCCTGTGTCTCTAGGCAGGCATTGCCTTTATAGTAAACTCATTTGGTGCTTTGCCTGTATCTTTCTTAGTGTCAGAAACACTTGTCTGTTTGCTGTGTCTGTTTTCTTGCACATAATAGCAGGGAATATTAAATAGATGCTGTTATTTGTAATTGTGATTACTTCAACACAAAAGATTTAAAGTTTACAACGGCTATGTGAGGTTATGTGGGGAAGGGAGCAGCATTAAGCTGTCATTTGTTTTGTAAGATCCAGGTAGGAACGATAGATATCTCTACCAGTCTTAATATCCTTGAGGGGATAGTAATCTGTCCAGTGTGTTGAGATCTGGAAAGGGAATTCTAAGCAGCAGTACCAGGAAGGGAGAAAGTCTGTGTGCTGCAGTCAGTGGAAGGTAATTATTAATAGGAACCAACCTGTATAATAACAATGCAGAGAGTGAAAGCACTTGGGTGCTTGCCCTGGAAAGATTAGCTAGTGAACATTGTACTGACACATAGCTGTACACCTGAAATATAGTTCTTATATTCCAGTTCTTTCTTAGCCTTTTGTGCCTGTTGGCTCCTTCTCTTGTGTAGCAGTACATAAGTGGTGGTACAGAGATACCACAGTTCTGCCTCCTGTTTATGGACAGTTTTCTTGACTGCATGCCTGGATAGGGAGGAAAAAAGCTAATACTGTTTGTGCTGGGATTGCAATAGGTCCTGCCAGTGACAGGAGGATAAGAGAATAAAGGCTAGTGGAGAAAAGGGTATGTCCATCCCTGCGGTCAAAGGCACTTGCAGCTATGTGTGTTGTGGCTTGGCGCAGTTTTATAAGAAGGGACTGTACTGAAGTTTCCTGCATTGAAGTTGATTCTTTAAAATTCTCTAGGTCTTCCCATTCCTTCTGTGTATTGAGGTCCCATTCAAAGTCTGTTAAAGCCAGTGGGAGTAAGTGGATTTTGAATCAGGCCCTGTACTGCTGGCTGAGTTTGTTACCTGCTGTGTGTTCTCTGATGGCACCAGCGGCTGTCTCAAGTCCTGCTTCTGCAGCGTGCTTGAGGGTTGGCGTGGGATGCCGTGCGGGCAGAGTGCTGACTCAGCACCTCAGCCCAGGGTCTCCCTTTGCTTTCTCCCGCACCTCTAAGAGCCAGAGGGGAGTTTTGATACAGGTACATGGACACTGTGATCACTGAGTGAGTGTCCTGAGGCTTAAAGCACTTAATCTGTGTGGGGCTGCTGACAGCTGTTTTGCTGAGAAGTAGCTTGAGTCACAAATGGGGGAACATGAGGGAACTCAGTAAACAAGTTTCTCAACTGGGTGCCAGAAAAAAAAAGGGAGTTCCAGAGTTAGTATTTTACAAAATAATGAACTCCGAAGGCCTTCATTTCCTTTCAAAAAAGCAATCTTTATCTTCCAATTAATTCATGAAGTTGCTGTAGATCCCTAAATATCATAAAACACGATTAGCAATATTTGTTATGCTCAGATATTACATATAATAGCACAGTAACATTAAGTGGAAAGAACAAAACCTGTTATTTCAGTTTCTGCTATTTAAATTTTTCCATTTCTTGCTAGCATTGAAATAGGGCTGCACAGTTCTCCTTTTGTGGTTTTTTTTCCTTC
Organism: Eulacestoma nigropectus; assembly: GCA_013397775.1. Lineage (NCBI taxonomy): Eukaryota > Metazoa > Chordata > Aves > Passeriformes > Eulacestoma > Eulacestoma nigropectus. Next base: position 3,214,803 of record VZTE01005845.1, on the reverse strand, counting down.
CTGTTTTATTTATTTATTTATTGTCTCTTGGTGGTGGGAAGATTATATCCTAACCAACATAAAAAGAAAAAGTTATTGCTGTGTTAAGAAAAGTGGAAATATTTTTCCCCAGAAACCTTACATTTAGATAAAGACTTGTCTGTGCTTTTGCATAACTGACATTTTAAACATGTTTTTTTTAACAGACAGTGAAAAGTCTGTGGACTTCACCATGCAAAGATGTGTGTCCGTGACTGATTTCCATGTATGTATAGTTTCATGAATCCACACGCATACATGAGGCTCTCTAGGGTCACACTAGTGTGCTTGATCTTGGAAGTGTTTATTCTTGGCTGTGATGATGAGGTGCTGTGGGTCTACACAGGGCTGAAATATGAAGAAAGATGTTTGTGAAATGCGGTTTTCTAGCAGCTGCCGGCATTACAGTTTGTGAAAGCAATTGTAATCAGTGTTTCAAGGTTATCCTGTGCCTCTCACCTTGAGAGCACTTTGAGCTACATTTTTTAAAAGTTTGACTTGCTTATGATGGGGATGGGTTTGGCTCAAGATCTTTTGGTCTGAGCAAATTTAGTGCAATTTTCTTTTAACCGTATAACAAAGAATAGGTACCGATTACTTGCCAAACAATTTCTTCCCTCAGAGATTATAAACAAATTTAGAAAGAACAAAGCCAGGATTTCTAGTGTTTAACTTCTTGAGAATCATCTTGGGTTTGGCATGTTAAAAAGAAAAGTGCGTCAGAAGTCAGGTTGGCACCCAATACTGTCAGTAATACTAATTTCCACATCATTAATTTTAACTGATGGTGCTTCAATCTTTCTCTCACCACAAATTTATTTAATTAAAAGAATTGAGGCACTTTTCATTTATTTCTATCTTTTCTTCACCCATAGCAAGAACAGGTTCTTGTCCCCCTTCATGAAATGGATAGGAAGAGAAGTGAAAAGACATTCATGTAGCAGCTGCCAGAATGTTCAGAGAGATATCCTTGGAAGGAGAACTTGTTTTCTTGAAATCAAGCCAGCAAAATGCCACTTATGCCCAACACTTGGAGGCAAGCAGTAGTATGGGAAGAAAATATGGCTGCACCAAGGACTTGCGTGTTAGAACTGTTTTAAAAGAAAAACCTTAGTTTTTCTTCTTCTTCCTCTTCTAGTATAAATCAGGATACAAAACCACATTGTTCATGTAGCCTCAAAACTAATTTTTCTTCTTTCCACTTGAGCTCTTTCCTCAGAAGTGATTTGTACTGAGACTGAAATAATTGCGACATTCAAGACTTGAGAAGCAATCGTGGTGTAAAATACAGCCACCCTTAGGGGAGGAGGAAGGATAGTTGTTGCTCAGACATTTTTTCTTTTCTGAGGCCCTTTTTCGTTGATGGTAACTCTGATTAAGAAGCAGAAAGAACTTTACAGGCTGAAAGCATGTGACATCCAGCAGTGGGTGAGGATAGCATTTGTGTTTATTCATCATGGTCTTGCATTTTGTATTGTGTGATCAGTAGAAGAAGGAATAGTCTGGTTCTTATGATCTGCCTTGCTCCTTGTTAGTGTTTTAAAAAACCAAGAACCCTCTGTATATGGTCTTCTTGTCAAAAGTTAGGCATCTCTCCTTTGAAGACCAGAAAATTGCAGTGGAAGATTTCTCAGACCTGAGGGATGGGCACTACATATAGTTAAATCCTGTTGTTACCTTTTCCTATCAGATATCTCTTCAAACTGTTTGCTGTGCATATAAATTTGAAAAAAAAAAAAAAGGCATAATTCTCAAACTGGAGTTTCAAAATCTCTCTATTCATTTGCTCAGAATTTTTCTGTCTGAATCATATCTCCTGATGATTTCTCCTGCGTGCTTAGACCATGGATGAGGCAGACCGAAGTGTCTGTTGCTGTTTTAGATGTCTTACCTGTGGCACGCACATGGAGCTGGTAAATATGATGAGACCATCTGCTGGAGACCCATGATGCTCAAGATGAACCCCCTCCCTTCGTTCATTATGTAAAGACACACAGAGAAAGGAAAAAAGCATATCATGAAGGCTCTTCATAGTCCTTCGGATGAAGCAGTGAGTCAGGCTCCTACCTGTCCTCATGCAACCTCATGGCTACAAAGTCACAGCCAAGATATAGGTTTGTCTGTTTTTCTTCTCTTGAACTTCATTCTTTACAAGTCAGCATTGAAATAAGTTTCTTTATAAAAAGTGTTCCTGATTGCCCTTGGGTCCTACAGAAGCCAGGGCTGCCACACCTCTAGTGTTTTCAAGTCTGGCCAATGGCACAGATACCACCATGTCTATTAAAAATGAGGATTTTTTGTGTGGAAAAAATTTTGAAGCCCTTTACTTTCACTGCAGTGATTGTCCAACCTGTGATTGTTTCTCAAAGGAGAGAACAAGTGCATGGGATATGTATATTAATATGATGTCTGAATATCTACCTGTTCTTCATCCATTGCAGGATAGGAAGGAAAGGAAGCTTAAACACTTTCAGCTGGTATGGGAACTTGTATAAAAAATGCTGATGCCTGCAATTACTGCAGTGCAGGCTTGCTGAATCTTTGTGTGCTAGCGATGGATATATTTTGATGTGTTTACATAGAAAGTTGATTTTTTTCATGTTATGCCAATAAAATGTATGGTTTGTTGTCTGTCTCAAATACACTGATTAAATAACCAAGCTTATACAACACTGATTTGTTAATCATTGAAAATAACCTTTTGGTTCAAGAGCTTCCTCTGTGAAAATTAATATTTTATAAAGAAGGGTTATGTAATAGACATTTTGTTGCCTGTGCAGTCCTGCATGGAGGAACACAGTGTTAAGCTGATGTTGTTTGGATTGTTCAGTATAAATTTGTCCACTAAACCAATGCAAATATCAGTGAATAATGGCAAAAAACAGTCCATATTGCGTATTTGTAAATGGTGGTTTGTGTACAGATCATGGAAAGGCAGGACAGGAATTACTTTGTTCTGGCAGTCTCTGCATTAAACTTGAGTGAGCAGTGTTAGAGGTAGTGCACTAGCTTGCTTTGTTTCCAAGCACCACTATGGTTACACACGCTTTCCACATGCATTAGCAATTGCCTTCATCAAAGATGCACGGAGGAACCAGACTTCACGGTTAATCTGACTGGTGTTTAAAAATACAAACTGAGAAGTCCCCATACAGGGTTCCACTCAGTGGCTGCCATCCAGAAACTTTTATGTACTTACTTTCTGACTGATTAAATTAAGAAACAAAGCCTAACCTACCTAGCCTAGCAGAGGAACTGACAAAAGGGAAATGAAACTTTTCATGCGCTTGAGTTTTTTAAAGTAATGTTTGCTGGTTTATAACCCATACTAAATTTCTTCAGTTTTCCCTCATTGGCATTGTTAGCAGAGAGAAAGGGAAAACTGGCTTGATAAATTTGCTCCTCTCCTTTTCTATCCTTCTGACAACAAATCTGTTCGCTCTGGAAACAAAGAATTGAAGGAATGCAGATACATAAATGCTTGTTGGTGCTGCAGAAATTGTGAGTTTAACCAGTGCTGGTGTCCCAATGAAAAGTGGGTAGGAAAATGTCTAAGAGAAGAATAATAGGAGAAAAGTGTTCTTGAAAAAAGGAGTGGATTGAAACAAAATTGTGCTAATAATAAATCAGGAAAGTGAAAAATGCACAGGTTTGGACAAAATTCTATTTCTAGTGTTTAAAACTTGTATTTATGCTATATTTATTTTTAGTGAAAGTTAATTTAGGATGTGCCTAGATTGAAAAGTGAATTTAAGAGTGTCTTTATTAGCATTGATCAGTTTAACCCAAATAAGTTTTAAAGAAAGAAACCACTGAAGCCAGAGTTACAGGAGAGCAAAGATAGTAAAGCCTGAAAATAAAAACATGAGAAATATGCAAAAATACAAAAGAAAATAGTAATAGTGAGGCAAAGAAAAGGAGATGACAAAACTGTGGAGAGAAGTGTGAGTAAATATAACATAAAATCCTAAAGCATGAGGTTATATATACTGTTCTGCAAGTGGAAAGTGTATGAATTCTGTTTGTTTGAGGGCGCCTCATTCCAGAAACAAGGCTTTCAAGCTCACAGTGGAATGGCCGAGTTTTTTCTGTTTTGGAGTCAGCTTGAAAGCAAAGTATTTGAAAAAATTCATTGCAGCAAATGTAATGGGTACCTGAAGCTTACAGGTTGAATGGGTACGAGCCTGGTTTTGACTAATGGTTTTGCACGTGCCTCATTTGTATTTAGGGTTATAGTCTGTCCGTGTGCACAGTGGCCCAGAGCAGCCTGGAAACCAGTGTGCAGCTGGTCAGTATGAGGAGTGGAGTGCCCCTTCTCTGCTGTTTCTTTTATGTATGAAGAGAGGGTGTTGGCCCTCCACACTCTAATAGCTGCTGGTTTCTGTCACCTCATCCATGTTCTTCTTGAAGACATGACTTCTTCAGTGTCTGATTTTTTACTTGTTTGTTGTCTGAACTTGTAGAATCTTAGGTCTGGCTTGCTTATCTGCTAAAGAGTGTAATACCAGAGCTACCAGCAGCAGCCCCCTCTCTTACTGCCTGTGGGTCAAACAATGAGTTAGCTGTAGCAGTGGGAAGTTTTGCCTGCTTGACCAGCAAGGCTTGATTTGTTGATGTCTTGGTTATATTCCTACTGTCTGCAGCAGAAGAGAGGAAGTGGGGAGAAGTTTGCACACAGCCTCTGGCTCATGGATGGGGGAAGAGCAGGTGGCCACCAAGAGAAGAAGAATTACAGGGAGTTCTCAAATTAAGGGGGATGTTGGGTGTTGTGAAAATCTGCAGCATGGCCCTAGAATGGACAATGAACTCCGCAGGGAGCAGCAGTGGGATCCTGTAGGCTCCCATGTAGCAGGAGCAATGCCTAAGGTGCTTTCCAAGGGGAGTGTGGTTTCAAGACCAGCTGGAGCAAATTTGAGCTTGCACTGCTGTTGAAAGGGGAAGTCCTGCCTTCCAGCCCACCCTCTGCTTTGGGCAGGATGCCCCTCCCAGGCACACACCATGGAGAGAGCAGGAATGTTAAGTAGCAGGGTGGCCACAAATCAGCTTCAGCTGATTGCAAAACTTCACTCAGAGATAGCAATGAAACCTGGTATTTATCCGGTTAGATTACATGCTACTTTTGACAGTATTTCTACAGTAGGTATCTATGCTGGGGTTTTTCTTCTCTCTTGATGGCATGACACTTTTCCTGTGTGGTGGTTTGTTGTTTTTCTTATGCAGCAGCAAGGGAGGAAGATGGCATTTTAACTGAAGAGATTGTCAAATGTCTGCTGTTGTCTGGGTACATGGAGATATATGTAGAACTGAGAATTATTCAGCTGTGCTGAAATTAAACCCCTAATGACTGGAACTGCTTCACTTATTTAATTAGCTGAGGTTGTTGTTTTTTTTTTTTTTCCAAAATTTCTACTTCCTCCCCAAAATACTTCGACTTCCCACCTTTTTGTCTTTTTACAGAGTTCATAATGATTTTTTCTAAGTGCATTGTTGGGTTTTCTTTCACTCTGTTAAGAATGATTATTTCCCTGTTAAAAGCATCAGAAGTATTGTTTCCCTTAATGGAAAAGATGTTTGATCAAGTGACTGTACAAATGGAGGCAGCCACATGTAGGCTACTGTATATAGGACGTGGCATTTGGAGGTTGCACGTGTTATGCCTGAAGTGCCAAGTGCCTGGCTGTGATTCAGATTAAATTGGCATTGGTTGATGCCAACACCCCAATGTAAATGTGGTGTCTTTCCCCTATGCTGTAGGGCTCTGAAAGAAAAGTATTGAAGTGAATGAGTGCCAGAGGTGACGAGGTTAAAAGAGAAGTGGTGTGTGTGCTCCTTATTTAATCTCCTTCATAGCTACAGTCCCACATACTGACTATATCGGTGGGTGCGTATTCTTATATCAAAGCAGATGTTTCTGTAAGAAAGATGCTGCTTTGTTTTAATAAATTGAAGTTGTCACTTGAAAAGTGGGAGAGGGAGGTGAAGGAAGTAGCATAAAGTGAGAATTTGTCAAATGGGATTTGGAACAAAATCCATGAGAGTTTTTGTGGTAAGAACTGCAGGGAAGAATCCTTCACTGGTCTTGGCATTGCCCAAACATCTACTTATGCACTGCTGTGATTTATATAAGAATTTCTGCTTTTTCTGCTTTTAGATTGGTTTTTGGTTTGGTTTTTGTTTTCTTTTGTTTGTTTTAAACCAAAATTTTTTAAGTGTTTTGTCATTTGTTTCCCTTTACATCTCCTCCAGGTACGATCCAATCCATGTGCTCAACCTGTTCTGGGAAGGGGAGGGTGGTGGTGATGGACCTCAGCAGTCTTTCAGATTGTGATTCAGCTCTTGAAGACAAGCATTCCTGTTCTTCCATGCCTTACCAAGTGTGGTGGTGGTGCTGTTCAGCCTCTCCTGGCCCCTTTCCTTAAATGCTGATACATTCTCAAAAAACACGGTGCTCCTACTTTGAAGGTGGGAACTGCCTTTGCCTGCTGTTTTCAGAAATGGTTTGTTGCCTTTGGGGTGGCTGCTGAGGAGGGATTGGAGGGCATGATGAGCTCTGTTTGGGCCCTTCTTGCATGGCTCTCTGACCTTGTGAAAAAAAAAAAGGTTACAGAAGCAGCCAAGTTGAATGGCCCTGTGACTGTGAGAGCATTTTCTGTTAGACCTCAAGTATGATCCAAAGGTCTGGTCTTGAAGCCTACTTGCAACAGACCTTTGGAAAGTATCTAGTCACAGATTTTTTTCCGCCATGTGTTTAAAAACCAAGAGTCTCTGAAAACTCCAGTTCTGCATAAAGAGATTTACTTCTGAGACGGCTTGACCACCCTGAGCCTTTGAAGAAGAAAAGTCTGTGAGGCATATTTTATTTGAGGATTTGACAGAGTTTTCCCCATCTCCTTATCCTGGGTGTCTACTGCCAAGAAGAAACCTGGAACAGCAGGTTCCTGCTGACCTTTGAAATGATCTTAGTGGAAAGCCTGACACAGGGCTTGTTCCTGTGTGCTTCTGAGTGCCGGTGGGTGCCAACCCTGAAAAAACCTCGGAAAAAAATTAGAGGGAGACGTTGGGGGAGACTTGGTTTGCATTTTTTTCTGCAGTGGTTTGGGAGCAGCTGAAGTGGGTGAGCTGCACTGTTCTTGATGCTGGGTGCAGACTCTCATGGCAGAGCAGCTCCGCTGCAGCCACTGCTGGGGTGGAGGCAATGGGCTGGGGACTGAAGCAGGGGATGCAGCTGGTTGTCTCTGGATGTGGAGCATCCTCTGCTCTGGAGGGCTGCCCCTGTACCACGTACCTGGGGCTTGCTGCCCTTGCAGTGAGCGCCTGCTGTACTGGTGTTGGCACCCTGGCACAGTGTGCTGTGGTTGGCAGTGCTAGGAATGCCTTGGGCACACAGCGGTGCTGCTTGGGTTGCAGCCAGGGCAGGAGAGGCAGAGAAGGGCAGAGAGGCAGTGGCAGCCAGCCGGCTGCGCACCTGGAGTCCTGTAGAATCCTGCCTGTTGCTAAGGGACTCATTTTGGATATGGAACAGCACTGGTTTACATAGCAGCTTTCCCTGTGTTTGTTGATTGGAGGCAATTACTGTAAAATACTTGATTTATAACAAGACATACTTAATAAGCAACAAACTAAAATAAATATTAATGAATTACCTGCTGGAGTCTGGCTGTTCTTTTTGCTGAGTTGTTGCTTTCCATCTATGTGCTCTGCACAGCCCTGGAGCCTCTGGGTCTCTGGAGGTGAAGGCAGCTGTTCTGGGTCTTGACTGGTGGAAGTTTTGGGCTGAAGAAGGAGGAGTCAATCGCACTTCTTCTGTATTTTGTTCATCCCAGAGGACAGAGGTGTTTTTCTGAGATTTTTCCAAGTAGCTCGTTTGACTCAAGGTGGTCTGCTTGCCTGGCGTATGGCTGTAATGCAGCAGTTGAAGTGTCATCACAGTGTCTGTGGAGCACATGCACTGTGCAGCTACCATGTCACTGGGGTCTGGTCTGGCTTTTGTGGTGGTGTAGGGAGGTGATGGTGTAGAAATAGCAGTGCTCTTGGTTAAGTTAGGATGAGCCAATATGTTCAAGGAAATATGTGGGAAATTACAAATTGCTCATTTGGGATCTACGCCCTTCAAGAATAGGACAAGTCATTTAGAGTAGTTCCAAAGTTATTAAAACAAGGATGTGCTCAGTCTTCCCCAGAGATGAGGCACTATCAGCAAAAGGCTGAGTAACCTTTGTCTTCTGTGTTGCAGAGTGGTGTTCCTCTGACCCCCACTACCATGACTGCTTTATTTGGCCAGTTTGATTCACAGCAGTTTGTTTTTATATAGGAGGAGTCTGTGGCGCTTGTCAAAATGAGAGAGTGATCATCAGAATCTGGCTTGGTATTCCTGCCGCTGGAGCCTTCAGGAGCCAGTGCTCAGCCCAGCTGAAGCCAGAGGAGGAAGGTGGAGAAGCACAGCTTGATCAGGTACTGACCCAGTCATGGGAAAAGTTGTCTGGTGGAGAGTTAAGTTATGGATGACCATTAGTTCTAAAAAGTTACGTTCTTTAGAAGGTCTTGTTAACAGGTGTGTTGCAATGGAGGTCCAGTAAGGGCAGCCACATCTGTGGGCCTGGCATGGGTGCACGTTCTATATCTGAGTTCTGTAACAGATCTGAGGTGAACATAAACAAATGCAACATGTTTTCTGGAGTATTTCATTTGCACGTCTAATGTGCAGTACAGCTCAGTACGTGTTTGCAAATACCATTTTCAGGCTTCATGTAAGTTGTAAAGAATGGACTAGGAATACTCTTAACAGATGTTTGAATGTTGAAGAGTGGTTTGATGTACTGAGGAAAGGTTTTTCCTCAGCTTTGTTCTAGTAGGGAGACTTAAGTGCTAGCTTTCGATGAGCACAATGTTATATGGGAACCATAGAGCACAGAGAGGTAGCAGACTGATGGGTTTTAAGACAAAACCAGCTGTCAGCTTGCTAGCTGTGTTTTATTTGCTAAGATGTCCATAACCATTCCTGGAGACTGGTATTTATTCTTTCATTCCCATCTTTCAGATTGTTGTACTTGAGAAGGCGTAGTTAGGTTCATCTTGTATGAAGACAGAAGTTCAAGATTTTGATTCATTGTATTCAGTTTGGGGTTTTTGTCTTATAGAACTGTACCTTCCAGATTATGTGGAACTCCTGCTCTGAGGACCATGTTTTGAAAAGACTTTGCATATTTTTATGCAAAGAGATCTTTAAAAAAGGGACCTTTAGAGATCCCTTAAGAATGGGGCTACTACTTATGTGGGCTTGTACAATGCCTGGGATGGCAGTGGCATGCAATTCACTTTCAGAGGGAGCATGTTTTGAAGAGACACAATGTTTTTTCATCTCAAGGGGTACTTTCCAGAAATACCATCATCTCTTGCTTAGACTGTCTGAATTTATTAGTCACATTTTTGTTATCTTTTTATTTATTGGCGCAGGTGGAAGCAGAATCTGTTAAAGAATCTGTTAAAGATCTGTTAAGAAATTTATTCCTAATGTTCTAGAGGTAATTCCCAGCTCTGATTATATCTTTCCTGGTGTGGCTAAAAAAAAGGGAGTCTTTTTCTAGCATCCATTGTGAAAACTTCACTTTTTTTTTATTTGATTCAACAACTGGCTTCCTGCTTCCCAAGGAAGAGACAGTGGCTCATTTGTCTGCAAACATCCCTCCTGTGGAGAATCTGTGTTGGGGAGTTAGAGGAAAGCTAGCAGTTCCTAGTGAAATAGCTGCATAGCAGGATGAAGAGGGATTATTGAAGCATTACTAGGAAATTCATGGCTGTGTGGAAGACCTTATGTACTCCACAGACAAGCTGACCTAAATTCTGCAGCCAGGCGTTACTGGTTTCTGTGCTGATGTGATGTGGCAGGCTGGATAACCTGCAGGAGATCTGAGGTTAAAAAAAAAAAAAAAAAGGGGGGG
>VZTE01005845.1:3174599-3204806 GCA_013397775.1 Eulacestoma nigropectus | reverse complement strand
AGGCTGGATAACCTGCAGGAGATCTGAGGTTAAAAAAAAAAAAAAGCAGGGGGAGTACAGAGAAGATTTATATTTGTGTGGAAACACAGACAGGCAAGTCCTTAAAAGTGTACTGAATCCGTCCTAAAGTTTTTTTTGTTTTCTAACCCACACTTCTCTATTCTTAGTATGGAGTATTTTTCACATAGCCAGGATGAGTCTGTATTACAAGGATGCTCATTAGGAAGAGTGGAAAAGTTGTTTACTCCTGGATGGGGAATACGTGGATGATTTTGCTCATAAGAGGCTTTTTCAGATGGTTTGGAGTTCTGGGATAGGTTTTAGCAAAGAAATTGTGCTAAGTATCTTATCAGTAGTGAAATAGTTAACACAACTGACACTTGAACTCTTGGAGGGAATAGGATTAGTATCCACTTGACATAAATGGAATGGCTTATGCTAAGTTTCTAGGCAATGTTTGATTCTCAAGTTTATACATTACACAAAACATGACACAAAAATCCAAATAAAAAACAAAATGCCAGGTCTATCAAAGTTAAGTTGGTCAGTCTGACCTGTGTGCAGTGTTTTCCTGTTGTTGCTTCTTGTAGTAGTGTTGTGAATTTGTGGTTTAGTTTCTGCACATAGTTTCTGCTGGCACAAATGTGGTGTGAGGGCAGTTACTGCTTCCTGCCTTTTTCTGTACACATAAGCTGGACTGATGCAATGCTCTCCTTTGCTTTCACCCTTCCTGCTTGCACACATTCGTTACCTGATCTCACCACTTCCTTCTTGGGTTCCTCTACTCACAGGAATTTTTTTTGCTAGTACTGCTTATACCATGTCCTGTGAAAGGAATGGTTTATGCAGGCAGAAAAATTTTGCAATCACTAGAAGGGCTTTTGCAGTAAGGTGTTTGCTGGCATAGTTGGGAAGCAAGGAAAAAAATATTGGCTGATAGAGTTAAATGAACAAGATGTTTAAGTGTGGCTAGGGGCTTTTCTGTGCAAGTGTTCTGGTCTGGTTAATGTGATGGAGTGTGTGTGTGTGTGTATTTATAATACATTTCTGTCTGGAAACCTCTTTTTGTGGGAGCATAAGCTTTAAGTCTTGAATTGTTTTAGAGGAATTTCTGCAGCTGCAGCATCCTGAAGTGCCAGGGCAAATAGTGACATTCTGAAACGTTGCTGGCTTATTTTAGATCACATTTCACTTGATGTGCTTTTGATTTGTTTTAAGAACAACTTGTCTGTATAAGCTATTTGTTTACTATACGCACATAATAAGCAGCAACGCCAACCTTCGTCTGGAAACCAGAATGACTGCTGGTCCTGTTGCCCCACTGCCAGGAGCAGGTATGGTGAAGGGATTGGAGAGCAAGGGCTGTTTCTCTTGTGTGTGTTTCAATACCAGAAGCAGTAAGTAGAAACTTATTAACTAAAAAATAAATTAAATTCATTGAAATTCCCTCCAAAATGATTAACTGATTTTTGCTTGCAACAATGTTATTGCCAAGGCTACCTCAAGGCAGAAGCATTGTTTTCCCTGGTGTAGATCTCAATGTCATTTTGAGTACTTCTTTGCAATGAAAAGAACTTTTCTGCATCTTGCTCCAATGTTACAATTTTTGTGTTGGTTTATCTTTTCTTTCTTCCTGTCCTCCCAGCAGAATTTTCAATGTTATCAGTAGGGACAGAAACTGAAAAATAACTAGAAAATAGCTGGAAACTAGCCCTACTTCAGTGGTTTTTTTAAAGTTTTTGCTCTCGTATTTCTTTGCCTAGACAGGAGGCTTGTCCACTCCTGATAGCAAAAGGCAGTCCCCACAGCCACAGGTCAGTGAGCTGAGCTCCTTCCAGCCAGTTTGTCCTTCTGGAGGCTGAACCCAGCCTGGCTGCTGGCGGGGGCACCGGCACAGCACGGGGGAGGAAGGAGATGGCGCTGGCGGGGTTTGTTGCCAACTTGCTGTAGCAGAGAAAAATCTGAGCAGGGTCAAAATGCAGCCCTGCTCTCTTTAAACCTTCCCTGGAGTAATGTCTTGTTGTGTGGTTTAGTGTGCATAGACCTGTTTCCTACTGTTTCAAAGGATGTGTATCAAATTCAGTAGGCTGCAGTATTCTTAGCTGTGTGTTTTGACATATTATGATGTTGTTTTGAAATACCCACCTGCTCTCAGTTCTTGACTGGAATCTTGGGAGGTGATCTTTGGTGGATCTCTCCAGTCTTTTGGATAGATGGGAAGTGATTCTCAATATGTTGCTCCCTCAAGCTTCCTCTGTTGTCTTTGGTAGGTGATGCTGTTTTGAAGAAGGGAGCACCATCACAGAGTGCTTGTTCTCTCAGAGGCTGAGCGAACATTGGAGCGCTAAATGGGTGTAGTGAGGTGCAGCCTCAAAGAGTAAGGTCTGCCTTTCCTTGTCCATACCCAATTTGGTTTCAGGAGAGGTGAAAAACTTCCAGCAACTGAGAAGCCACAAGAGAGACTGGACTGGGGAAAAGTTGGCCTTTCCAGCACAAGGTCTGTGTAGATGGGCCTAACACATCCCATAATGCTGTATTTGCACGTGATGGTAAAAAGGACATACCATAAGATATTTGTGACATTATTCCCTTGCACCTTAGATAGTAAAGATGGGGGAAGAGAGGGAGATTTGCAAGGGAAAAAATGAACAAACAGCTCTTTCTTGCTCAATTATATTAGTGCTGCTGTGGTTTAGCTGTTATATTGTGTTACTCTGTCCACAGCTTTTTATGGGCCTCTTTTAGAAAAAATTTAAATTTACATAAATAATATGTTTCTAGTTTTATTTATTATTTCAAGTGCTAGAATATGCTTGCAATTATAACATTCCATTGCCTCCAGTGATTGGATATATATAATTCTGGCCTTTGTTGCTGAGCAATGGCCTCCCAAACTTTCTGCTTATCTGGCTGCATTTCATGAAGTAGCTTTTTCTCAGTGTATTACTGGAAACATGGAAAAGTCTTCTATGTGTAATTAGAATTGTTTTGATCAATAAAGCATCAGTCTAGTTTCCATTTCATTAACTCTTACATTCTGCAGGAGCTGGGCAAAAGAAGTGATTTTTTTTTTCTGCTCATAAACTGAATCTGCTACCTTTTGAGGTAAAATGTTTTTCCAGGCAGACTTCAAAACCGTTTTCATGGGCAGTTCAAGTAACTATTTAAGGAATGTAATGATTGTTAACATTACTGATACTTGAAACATTGGGGGAAAAACAATTCCACAGAGAGAAATTTTTTAAGAAAGGAAAACGCCATACAACCCCTTCCCCCTGGCCCCGCCATGTGCTGTTTTGGAGTTCTGTGGTAGTTAAGGGGAGCACTGCCCAGGTTTGAGTTTGGTTTGTTTTTTCCAATCTTTACTATGAAGGAAGCATTGTAGTTTGGGGCTTTAGAGGCAGAGGTCAAATGCCACCCCGCTATTTCCTCCTAAAAACCCTACCAGATTGTTGCTTGCACCACAGCTGCACTCTGGCGTCTGGCTGTCCAGTTTGCAGCTGGATCTGGCAGTCCTACATGCTTTGCCTTTTTGGCAGGTCGTGTGTTTTGGTGACTTGCTGCCTCCCATGATGCCAGGCTGAGATGCTGGTAGTGCTGCTGAAGGCTGGGAGCAGCAGACATTCCTGTGCCATGAGTTGGATGGGGAGGACTGTGGGTGCTGCTTGGGTTTTTCTTTAGATGCAAGAAACAGTGGGCTGTGATAGAACCAGACAATCACCTGTCAAGTCACCTCCTTTTGGCTGATGAGTAATGGCTGTTTTTTCCTTAGTCTGTGTGCTCCCTAGTTGTTGGGCAGTCACTGGTTGGTGGCAACTTGCAGTCAAGTCCACAGCAATACCAGTTTTTCCTTTTCAGCTCAGGTAACGGGATGGGGAGCTGCAGGTAACCTCTGCAGGATCTGGGTGAGTGTTTGTGAAGACAGAGGTGGATGGTGATGGAGCAGGGAGATATCAGAAGGGAGAACATGGAACATAAGCACATCTAATCTTGTCGGAGTGTATTGGCCCTCTCCTCTGGATAGTGCTGTCCTGGTATGTGTATTTAAACTGAGACAATTTGGAATAACTGGCTGTCAGCTTGTTAAAATAATCAGGCTGCCAAGAACTCTATCGTTTTGTTAAGCTTAATTTCAGATTTATTGCATATTTTTTTACCTTTAAGGGAACTGATTCAAGGGATGCAGACATGAGGCTTAGCATTTTAGCTCCACTCCCTGTGGTTCATTTAAATTTTCTTTTAATTTGCTTTTGCACCCCTGCTCTGTCTTAACCAGGGTTCAGTCTGAAGGCAGGAACTGAGAAACTCTTACCTTCACTGAAAGGGTATGTCTAGGTTGTAGGAGATGGGAAAATGAGAATTGGAGCTCTCATCCATAAACATTTACCAAAAGCTTATTTCAACAGCCTCTTCTGTCTTTGTTAGAATAGTTGGAGGTATGCCAACCTAAAAGGCCCTAAACCTGCTTTGATTTGACTTTCACCTAGATACTTATGTGTAATATCCTAATGAGGGGCAGAGCTATTTCTGTTTTCCTTGTATGTTGGATAGCACTTTCATACGTTGGTGGTGGAACTTGGGTGGGTTTTTTGCTGTGTCACTGAGTTTCTTTTCCTTGTGTGGGTTGTTCAAATAGCTGTGCTAGTGGGAAGGCAAACACTTGAAATAGAAAAATATGATGAGGGAAGGGCTGTCAAGTATTATGCATCAATTTTGTACTTCGCATGCTGAGGTCCTGACCTACTTGAGGTCTCTAGGTACTTCTGCAGTAGAAGTGTTTAGCAATGATAAACTGCAATGTCTGGCAGAGGGGTTCAGTGTGCAAGGATACCTGAAAAAACAACCTTTAATCCTTTCCCTGAAATGAGCTGTTTCCAAGGTTTCTGTTTTTTCAGAGAGGTTGGACAGGGTGCTTCCATTCAGCGTGTGCTGGCATGATATTCAGCGGTCAGCACCTTGTTTTAATAGTTGTCAACAAAGTAATATTGATAGAGCTGATTTATTGGACTTTTTTTTTCCCTGCATGTGTGCTGCATTAATTCTTTGAATGTATTTTTTTTCTCAGAAATAATCAATATACCAGGAAAAGCTCCATTCACCAATAACATCTGAAAACAGCAAAAAGAGCAGAAGACCAGAAAACCCCCAGATATCCCTAAACAGCACCAACAATATGAGCTATAATGTGGCCAAGGAGAGAGCTGCTTGTAGCCAAGGGCACTTGCTGAGAGGGAGACACATTATGAAAGCCCACCATTTATCTTTGGTTTTTGAATGAGGACAAATGTGGTTGTGTTCTCTAAATAAATGCTTGGAATAGTTATGTTACTTATTGTTCCTTATGATATGAAATGGCTTGTTAATATTAATAGTTTCACAGCTTATCACTGAAGGCATTGGAGTTTATTCTTGGTTTTCTAGATAGTCTGATTACAGATGATGGAACTAGACAGGCTAAAGGGTCATGGCATTTTAGAAAGAGGTTCTCTAAAGAATATCTCAAGGACCTTTTAGAGTTAGAGGTGTCCCCAAGATAAGCTGTTACTGGTTGATCTGAGGCCAGGGATACGAGTGTATCTTGCTTATTAAATGCCCCAAACATGAATAGATGAATGCGTGGTCAAAAGGCTCTGAGAATCAGCTCTGGCTGAAAATGTTTTCTGAGGTTTGTATGGGTTAAATGGTGTTACTGATGTTTGTGGACACCTTTTCTGCAATGTCATCTATCCTATTAACAGCCTGTTTAGGGGATGGGCTTGTTTTCATTCTGTACAATCAGAGTGCACAGAAGGAATGTGCATCTTGTTTTCATAGCAGTCATAGACCAGTCCTCAGGAGCTGACTCACTGCTATTTTGTAAGCAGGGTTTGCCTTCCTTTTATGTGGTTCTGCATTTTTCCATTCCACAGTCCATGGTAATTTAGATCTTAAGTGTGCTAGTGTTAAAAAGCCTGCTTCCTGGAGTAGATCTTACCCCATGTATGTGCTGTATACTCGGCCTCATTTGATACTAACAAAAATAATTTTTGATTATTTCACTTTTTTCTAGTTGTGTCTTAATCACATTATGTTACAAAGGCACTTTCACTGCAGCTAACATGATCATTAACAAACAGGTATTAATGATTTGGGCACACTTGTATTTGGTCTGTTAGTTATTGTTACACTGTCGCATGTGTGTGGGCTTGTTTTCAAATTTTCCTGCACAATATTTGACTTTCCTGAGTTTCAGATTAATTGTCTTGTTCTCCTTGCATTTTAACTGAGCTTTGCTATTGAGATGTCATGGTAGGGTCAGACTGGTGAAAATGGGCCGCTGGAAAGATAAAGAAGGAAGGCCATGGCTCCCTATAACTTGAGCATTCAAGTTAGAATTTCTAGTGTGTAGCATACCTTGAATAACACTGAGTTCTATTACTGACTTCCAAAATCACTTAAACTCACTTTCACACCTTAGTAACACTGTATTCATGGCAGGTCAGATATTTTCCTGTGACTTTTTATTACTTGGTTTTACTTGGCTCAATTAGATTATTTTTTTCCACACTGGCATCTTTGGAGGGAGTAAAGTGCCAGAAATCTTCAGTGCTGCCATGATTTTTATTTTTTAATGAAAAGCTTTTTCTGAAAAGAACTATGCACCAGTGTGTGAATTAAACTTTTTCCAAAGTTCTGCTACATCTGTAATTTTTCTTATAGCTTTCCTAGGTGAAAGTCGGAAGATCAAATTGTTTTAATTGATGTTTTTGCAAAACTTGTGTGGCTGGAAAACTGACAGTAGTCATGTGAATTTTGTAATACTTCTGGATGATTAAAATCAACAGCAGAACTCTGGGCTGCTACTAGAAATATTTCCAGAGAAACTGTACGGGAAAGACTAGGAGAGATAACCCAGCAGAGACTTTTTTTTCCTATTCCTTGTATTCTGTGGTAGCTCCAAGGCTGAGCATAGTAAAAGGGAAAGATGTAAATCATTCGTGTGGAAAAAGGGTGGAGTGATACCGATTTTCCTGGTAGTAGCCAGGAGGCTGTGGAGAGGGGAGAAACAATAGGAAGCTTTTGGTTTCCTGGGTGGAGTTTCACATCTGACACTGGTGAGTGGGAGCCTGATCCGAAGGCATTGGGCTGGTAGAAAGGCAGCACCTTCCCTAGGGGCTGCTGGACTTCAGCCTGGATGGTCCTGCAGGAAACTCCACGCTCTCGTTCTGTCTCTGTCTGGTACGTTTTCTAAGCCTTGATGCCGTCTTGTTACTGCTGGAAAAAAGTTACATGCGTGGGAGATATGCAAATGTGTTGTAATGTTCTGATACAATTTTAGCACAGGAAAAGATCAAGCTCTGTACATAGGTATCATCAACTGAGCTCCAGTCTTGCAGCTCGGTTTGTTTAGTAGAGCTGTCAAACTTTGAAAAGAGATTTGCATGGATGTGGGGTACAGGATCAAGTTGATAATTTTGTAAAATTAAAAAGTAGCTTCTATCAATCCACAGTTCTCTAAATTCCTTTACAGACAGTAGAAACTGTCTGAATGAGTGTAGAAGAATTGTATCATTCAATGACATGATAATTGAGGATTTCTGATTATGTGGATTTGTTTATTATTTACAGTGTATACTGTCACTGGAAGAATACTGGCTTTGGAATGAATAACTGAGGTAGACTTAGTCTTCTTTTGTTTCTTTCAAAGTAAAATTCTAAATACGGTTTTGCCCTATTTTTTTTTCTTTTTTTTTTTTGGTAATTTTTCTTTCCAGGTGTAATGAGGACTTGATGATCTTGTGGGAGAGGAATGAATCTACTAAAATCTTTTCTCATGTTGGGTTGAGTATTGCACTCAGAAGGGTAGTGTTCCAGTGGAATTGCAGTCTTCCCATAACAGTTTAGACTTTGGTAAAGCAAGTGGATGAGTCATTGCAGGGATTTGATGGCTGAAAAGATTGATTAATAATTAATTTAAAAACAAGATGCCCTTTCCTCTGTGTCCTAGCTTTCAGCCATTCAAAAGATCATCAGATTCCCACATGTAGTTTAACATTTGAGTGCTAGGGACGTGTTTGTTTTGATGTCTTTTCCTGAACTGCAAATGTTGCTTTGTCTCTGCTTTTGCTCACACACTATTTATAGAGATATAAATGTCAAATTTGATTCAAGTGTTTTGATGAGGTTACAGCTCTTTGAAGGAGCCAAATGTTCCCATTTGGTGTGTTAGGGTTATACTTGCCTCATGACCTTTTTGAGGTGCACTGGTATACCAGATGCTTCATTGCTAATGGCATTCCTGATTTTCAGGAATTCTTGCATACAGGTTGTTTGCTTTTCTTCAATAGACATTTGTCGGTCAAGGCTTTGTATTTCTACAGGTTTGCATTTGAGCTGGGTGTCTAATGGGAAACCCTGAGTCCAGGGTGTTTTCTGCCTTTATACTAGGATAGTGGTAAAAGTGACGAATGCTGCTGAATGCAGTGTGACCCTAACGGGATGACTCAAAATGAGCCCTTTCAATTCAGTTAAATTAGCATAAATAATGTCTATTTGAGGGGGGATTCAACTGCAGTAGGTCAAAGATGCGAGGTCAATCAAAACCAATCCATGGAAGGCATGGAAGCTTCTGCAACCTTTTGGAATCCTTTAAGAGGTAAATTGATACCCTCTTGAGTGTTCCTGTCTGGGGCAGATCTTTCATACAAGATAGGTCTTGTGACTCTGATGTTACAAGAGCTAATAACCTGTGTTTTTTGTCTTTTTGGTTAATTAAAAGCACGCTATGTGCAATCCTGGGAAATTGGGGTACTGAATCTTGAATGTTTAGTGCATGGTGAACATGCATTAAGACATTTGTTTGCTGACAGTGTACAAAATCCACTCTCCAACCTTTCATTTTTATTTATTTATAAGAGTGAAAGGTGAATGAAAATGTGTAATAATCTTAACTTGAGCCGTTGCTATCATTCATAATTTAAACCTGAAATGCTTCACATTGTCAATGCAGCAGTTCCCTTAATCATTAAATTCTGAACTATGGCTTGGCTGTAGTCTTCTGATCAGGCTTCTGTAAAAAGAAAAAGGTCACCAGATATTTGGCACTAAGATGTAGCTACAACCTTCTGGTGTTGGTGCTCGTGGCATTGTGTGTTGTCAGGTATGTGGGTACAGCAGCTGACCCTTGCGCTTTGCAAAACCTCAGTCTTTGAAGATTTGTCTAAATTTTCCAGCCTGCAGATAATGAAATACTTCAGCTTCCTTTAGCTGTGAACATTATTTTACTGTAGTCAAAAGTTAAGATTTAGTTGCACTGCTTTACAAATGTTGTATAACAACATTTATTGCATGCTGCTGAGTTACTGTGAGTAGTCATTTAGCCTTTGCAAGGATAGCATTGGAGTTAGACTTTAGTAAGTTTTTTAAAAAGGTTGTTTGACCTTTGTAATAAAACTGTCATTTGCCTGGGCACAGAATATGGAAGGAGAGAGCTCTCCCTCCCCCTGCCTCTTTAATTTGTGTTAAAAGCACTGAAAATGGAAAATGTGGAGATGAGATTTTAGCTGCAGGGAAGAATATGCAATTTTATTTATAAAACTAGACCTTCTTGAATGGTTATTTTACTGCAGCAAAACCTCCTTTGGTAAACGTCATGTGCAGGATTGAGTGGGTGTGTACCTGCTGGTTTGTAGAGAGAGTAGGACAGGAAAGCAGTTTGCTCTTGAGGGGTGCTGGGAAGAAGTGGATGGTTTCACCGCTTGAAGTAGATAACACTTGCTCTGGTATAAGTATGGGCAGTGAAATTTGACAAGAAGTGGGAGGGGAGAAGGATGTGTGTGACTAGGGTGATACTTTGCGTTGTAGAAGGAAGAAGCAGGGTCTGGAATTCATAGTTTGACATTTTTGAATGTGAGAAAGAAGCCAAAGGAAGCTAGTGGGTGTTGGGACATGACTGATTTGCTCCAGTTTACAAAGGGGGTGTGGACAGCAGAAATCAGAAGGAGAGCAAGAAATCACCAGGTTTTGTTTTAACTGAAGGGGCAAAAAACTGCAAGTGGAATGGTCACCCAAGGCACCCTGGCTTGCTCTAAGTCCTGATGTTGCAGCCTGGCAGTGCAGCTGTTTTCAGAGAAGTCCCTCAGGAGAGGTAGTTGCAGTTACATTAGGTGTTCCTAGGACCACTGCAGAACCCCTGGATGGATGAGACAGGGGTCGGAGATGGATTGGTGTTTCCTCCAGACCTTATCAAATTTGCCTGCAGAGAGAGATTTGTGATTTGAGCAATGGTGCTGTAAGAGGATTCCATGGCAGAGCGGGTGAATCTGGCTATTGGAACTTGCCCTAAGGAACCAGACTCACCAGGGCAGCTCGCCTGAGTGTCTTGGTCCAGAGCCTGTGAAGTGGGAGTAAACATACAAAAACTGGTGGCTGGGCAATCCTTTTGCATTAACGTTGGTAACTTTTGTAACGTATCTCCTGTTAGTTACCTCACTGTTGAATAGGTGAGAAGTAAGATTGTTTTTTTTTCCTTTTTATTAAGCTGAACAGGAAATAGTCCCTATGGGTTTTGAGGCTTGGCCACAAGAACGTTACTTACGTGGTACCACATCAGCTGAAATCCTCAGACAGTAAGGCTGCTGGATTTCCTGACACTTGCCTTTCTCCTAGTCTGTCACAATTCTTCCACCATTCAGACTGGTGTTTCTTGTATGTTTGGGTTACGGGGGTAACAAAGCTTATGAAACATGACAGTCTGTGAAAAATAAGTCTGTAATGTTCCTTCAGCTTTTCCAAAGGGATAATTTTTCACATGAACATTTGCATTAATAGCAGTTGGCTTCTAGTTAATAAATACAGTGCCCTGTGAAATTAATGGGTTATTAGTGTTGGATGGGTTCCTATGGTGCCCTTAGTGCTACAGCTTTCACTAGCTAGCTGTGCCTTTGCTTGTGTGCACAGTGGAGTTGTTTACATGTTAGGAATATGCTAGAGGCAAGGAGAAAGGAACAGCTTTAATGTGAGGCAGCTCAGATGCTCTGTGGGGGAGGCCTCGGAATTGTTCATAACAGGATCAAATGTCAATCAATGTTTTGAGAAGAATAAAGTTCTATTTCTGAGAAAATAAAAGAATGGTATATTACATGCTTTTCCTCCTATCTATTTTTGATCCTGTGTAGGAAAATGTCTCTCTCCAGTGGTTCTTTTGAGCCCTGTAACAGTATCAGTGGTGCCTAGGAGAAGCATCTATGCAGACCTCTCCTTTTGGCTCCAGCCGCTTCTCTGGGCTGCCTCTGGTAAGGAAACAAGTAATATGCCAGCCAGCTTCCTTCAGCTCTTCCATGAAAAGCCTGGTAATCGTGTTGCTGAGGATGCTGCTGGAACATTGTGGCTACTGTTAAATTTCTTTTACAGGCACATCTGGGGATTTACTGCTCCATAGAGTAAGAAAACAGTTACTGACATCAAGCCATGAACATGAGAAAATGGCTTCTCCCTCATTGCAAGGGAGGAGAGAGAGAACTGGAGAAGAAAACAGCTGAAAACCTCCTCCTCTTCCTCCAGAGCTATTTTTTGTCAGTGGCAGAGAACGGTGGGATGAGCAAAGCTGATCTCTATCTGCAGCAGTCTGTGATCTGAAGATGTATCCCCAGGAAAAAAACAAAGAGAGCCTAGCTGTGGGGGAGGGAGCATCCGAAGTCAAAGCACTTCTCTGCTGGCTCTGCACCTGCAGTTTCTGTTCCAAGCTGCTTTGCATTGTAGGCAGGTGATGCTTAAAATCTGTCAGGAAGGGGCTGTCACATTTTGTCTTAGATTGTGCCCTATTTGTAAGCTGTCAGGACAACAGGCTGTGGTTTGGGAGAGCAGCTGGGGAATGCAGCTTGTGGAGAAAGGGTAGGGATGGGGAGGGAAGGAATGGAGAAGAATCGTGGATAATTGTGTCAGAATAAGAGGCTTTTCAAGCTAAGGCTAGGTGCGTGCTGGAAATGCTTCTCTAAAACCTGGCAAATACACAGTCAGGAATTCAATTTACCAGAATTCAAGCTTTTCTGATTGTGTGGCTTCTTGCATTCTTCTTAGAATGGTTTGGTGTTGAACCAGTATCTTGATGTGTTGTGTTGTCTGGGCCTGTCTCCCAAGGGAGATATTTTGGACAGTTACTCCCAAGTAAATTCTGTGTGTTATTCTGGAGTTAAGTCCTGTCTTCACACACCATTAAGAAATTATTTAAGTCAGCTGAAGGTGTGAATTTAAAGTGCATTGCTTCAACTGTCATACATCTTTGAGGCAGAATAATTGAGAGTCACTCTGATTCTGAAAATGAGACCTTCTTCAGATGCTCTAGCAGTTCAATCAATCAGTTTTTTAATTTGCATGGTTTTTGTCTTAAGAATTAATCCAAAGTGCCTTAGGCAGACAAAGCCTCAAAGTGGATTATATTATATAGGAAGGCTGTTCTTAAGGATTTGGGAGGGTTTATATGGATGCAGATGTATTGCTAGTCAGGAATAGCACTTCTATTGAAAGTCACCCTGTACTTTCATCTGAATTCATTATTCAAGCTTCTGACTCTGCTAACCTTAAGCAGAAAATATGAGAGGATGTGAACTGACTTTAGTCTTTGCAATAGACCTTTGAAATGCTGCTAATGGCATCCTTAAAGCTGTCACTAATGACTGAAAATTTCAGTAGAAACTTCTAGTTCACGTATTTAATCTTTTATAATGAATGGAGTGCACTTAAGTGGGTAAAGCTGCTGATTTCTTCTGAGATTTTCTAAGCTGATGGGAGGAGGGTGAAGGAAGTTAGAGGAGTACAAGCCCTCTGAGCAAGTCTTGGACTTCCACCCCAAACTGAAATCTTTCCCATTCCATACAAAGTTTTTTTTCAGGTATGTGTATGAAGCAGGAAACTTTAGCAAAATCTGAGTAGTAGAAAAAAGCTGAATGTTCTGTTATCTGAGGCTTTTGGCAACCTGCATAGTTAGTTTACCTCAAGCCTGAGAGAAAGGGACAGAGGAATCTGGCATAGGGATTGTGCACTTCAGACTAAACTGTGCAGATTGGCGGTTTTGAATATTTGCTGCCTAATTCAGGGAGAATTTGTTGGAGAAATTATGGGCAGAGCTCTCCATTTTGCATTTGAATATACTGCTACAGTCTTTTTTTTTTCTCCTTTACTTTTTTTCCTATTTTAATAAAAAGAGGAATGTCTGAACCACTGTAGATGTTTTTCCTTAGTCATTTTCAGTTGTGCAAAATAAGTTGCTGTGGCTGATGTACAGGAAGAACACAGGTTATTTCCTTTTCAGTTACTGAATTTAGGCTTGTGAAACATCATAAGGAATTTCTAATTTAACTAAATTCATGCAAGTACGTGTTTCAGCAGCCATGTGTGATTAAGTGGAAGAGTCCATCATGTATGTTGAACTGCAGAATTCCATCTGTAGACTGCTACTGCCATGCTTCTAGAACACATAACAGATCACTGTGTATGAATAGTTAGAATATTATTTAAATAAGGTTATGAAAATGGAAGGTTCTGAATGTTTTTCTTACTGCTGAGGCAATTAAAAAGTCAAATGTAGTTTTCTTGCTGAATACTTTGTTTTATTGCCCTGTGAAAGGCTTGGTCTAGAGGCTAATTAGGTTCTGTACTGAAGTTTAATTGACTGGATGGGTAAATCCAAGTAGAGCACAGATGCCTTCTCCTTGAGCAGATGAGGGGGATATTGTATCTACACTCTTGAGTGCATGTGCTTTGCACTGCCTTTCTTGACTGAGGAGCAGTGCAGTTTCTGTGGCAGTGTCCCACTGGGATCAGACTGAGGTCAGTTTGTTTTGCCTTGTTCCTCAAACAAGCAGCAGATGGCTGGGCTGTGCAGGAGCTGTTACCTGGAGCGAGGGTCAGGCTGATGGGGAGGAGTCTGAAGGTGGATGTTGTCCAGTCTGGTTGACTTACCAAGTTGCTTACTTGGTAAATACCTCATCTTTACAGTCAAAGAATAGATTTTGAGGGGCTTTTTGGAGGTGTCTGAAATGACTGATCAGCAAATGTACAGGTTTCTTTCCCTTTGTACACATTGTTTAGTTTTGTTTTGGTTGCTTCCAGAGTGCTGAACATCCTGTTGGCATCATGGAAAGATGTTCAGCGCCATGGAAATTTAGCCCACTGCAGGTCAATTCTTGTTTCAGGTCTTCAGGTGAGAAAGCTACTGTGGACTTTGGTTTCATGCAGCTAAAAGTTGGTGTTTGCCATGGGACCATCGAGTGTGACCCATTAATGTAAAGGATAGACAGAGAATAGCCCCAAAGAAATTATACTTAATGCTTCAAAAGAGCTTGTTTGTTATCACAGAAACTTGATGTTACTGTAGGAAAAAAAGGTGAATGGAAAACAGGTCTCTGTAAGAAGTTACTAAATAGTCCACAAGCTGACATTCTGGTTTAAAGAAAGAAGACATCTATACCAACAGCCCTCTGGTTTCAGGACATTTCAAGAAATTTCAAAGGAGAAACAGTAATTAAGGGGAAAATGGATACATGGGAATGCAAGTTAAAAGTTAGAAAGTAAGAGAATTAACTGAATATTTTCTGCAGCTGAACTGTGTTAAAAATAATTCCAGTTACTAGACAGAAATAAAGTAGCTCATGCAAAAAAAGTAGAAATACTTGTTAATACTCTTCTGTATTTGGGAAGGTTTAGAATATGATACCATCAATGCAATTCCAACAGAGAACTAAGTCTGATTTAATAAATTAAGATTCCTTCTAGGGATGCACATATGTAAATCAGCAGCACTGTGACTTGATTGTTTTAAAGACCTTAATGAAAAGTCTGTAGGCCTGCAGACCATTTTTAATAACTGTTGGTATTGAGAGTCTAAAAACTGACTGTGCAGAATAAACAGGGAAAGAGTGGAGGACTGGCTTAATCATATTCCAGCTAGCTTGACATTAAGAGTCACCAAAATACTGGAGAAGTTCAAGCAACCAGGACTCTATGAGATGTAGTAAAGCTATGTCTTCAAAGTCATCTGATGTAAGGGGGCGGGACAGTTCAACCCATGTGGTCCTCTGCTGCTCCCTAGCTCCTTCCAAGTCCTGTCTCTTATTCTCTTTCTCAGCAGCAACAGAGGTAGTCCATGAGGACTGCTATGCCCCTTGGGGACTCCTGACACATTATTGTCCTGTCCTGTCCTGTCCTGACACATTACTGCTCTGTGATATTGCGAAAGTAAACGAATTAAGAACTAACTGATGTTTAAAAGTTAGTCACTTGTGGTGAATCATTATCAAATGGGAGTGCTTCTAGAAGTCTTGTTTTAAGGATTGAGGTGAGGCCAGATTCCATTGAACCTTTTCATGAAGTAGCTGGAGACAAGGATAGGAGCTGTACTGATAAAATTGCCAGGCCATATCATGCTAGGCAGTGTGGTAAACAAGGACAAGGCAGCTTGTACACAGGAATTTGCATAGCCTGGTGAACTGTATCAATCGAAAGTGCATCTTAATATAATCTGCAATATCATGAGGCCTGCAGGTGTTGTACTTCAATGTAGTGACAGAACAGATGCTTGGGGAGAAGACTAGTTGGGGGTACAGTGAGTTAACAACTGGATGTGACTGCTGTCTTGCAGGGCAGCAAAGGGGTATAACTTTGGGTATAGGAGGAGCAATGGGCAAAAGAAGGTGAATCATGTATAATTCTGAGGTCAGGAGCAGCCTGTTGAAAATGGGAGTGAGTTCACATAAGTTGGAGGAGATATCTGAAGGCTGACTGATGTTCCAGAAGGAGAGCCTGAAAGGCTCATTCTGTTGCTGGGTTTGTTGTCTTGATAGATAAATGGAGGAACTTGATAAGAGATGGAAGCCTCTTCTGAGGGAGGACATAACAGGAGGTTAAACGCAAACAGAAACAGGCATGACACAGGACTGATGGCTGGGAGCTGCAGTCAGGCAGTTGGAAATAAGTGCATTTGTAATAGTGAGCATAAGTGCTAGAACAAATAAATAACAGAGGACAGTGGTGGATTCCACCCAAAATGTTCCCAGGGCTGAAAGATTTTCTGAAAGTGTCCTCCGTGCTAAATACAGGAATTAATGAGTGTAGTGGTTATGTGGTGTCCCACTGACTTCAGTAAGTAAGTCATAGATGGGACTATACAAACCTGCAAACCAAAATGTTCTTCATGTGTGCTGCACAGCTGAGCATCAGCTGACCTCTCTGCTAGAAAGTGTATATATATATAGCATGTGTGTGTGTTTATGTATGCTACATGAGGCATACACATGGGTGGTGCCTCTTGGCCTGAGATACAGAGCTCCTTTGTTAAATATTTCAAGAGCAACTGGGGAAACTGGAATCCACAACTGGTGACCAGGAGTTTCCTAACCATGCATATGGTTCCTCATGGACTCAAACTGGCAAACATGAGTGCATTTCCACTCTGCTTATGCTAGGAAGTAGTTGCTCTCTGCAGGGCGGACTAACTTGTGTGTAATGCTGTCTGAACTCTTCTCTCTCTGGAACTGACCTTTCTTGCATATAACCAGTTTTGGAATCTTTGTGCTGCTCTTGTCTTGCAAAGCAGCAGCTTAGATCTTTCTCTTCCTCTTCTTGAAGGTACATCTAAAGAAAGGTCGAGGAAAAGTAGAATGGAATGGAATAAGTCTGGCAACAGGCTCACAAGCAATGAGTTTGAGTGATATTTTTGAGGGGGTTTCTGGTGTGTGGTTTTTTTTTTTTTTTTTATAGTGGACAGTTAATTTCTGAAACTCACTGCTGCATGATACTGTTATAGGTAAGAACTGATATGATTCTAGGAAGGATTAGACACCAAGGAAATGAAATTATTTTGTTTCATATAAATGCATACAATCTCTTCTCCTAGGCTTATGAAACAGTTGGTAACAGTGAGATCTAATGTGGTGGACTGATTATTCTATAGCTATTTACTAGAAAACTTCTTTTGCTGTATCTGTTTCTAGCTACTTTCACAACAGGAACTGGTGATTCAGAGTTCTGGTTCTAAATTTAATGAGAAGGAGCGTAATTCGGGCTGAAGGAACAACTGAGGGTGTGTGTATGAAGGGGAGATGGTGATAAAGGGAGAACGCACCCTTGTGTGCTAAAATGTGTCATTGTGCCTCTGATTGCAGGGCATACATGCTGATCTACAAACAATATGCATGGATCAGAGTAGCGAGCTGGTTTTGAACACTCAGCATTTCAGTGATGGTACTTGTACAGTATTTCTCTGTTGTATTAAAGTAATTGATCTGCAAGGAAAATGAAGCATCGTTGAGGATTGATACCATCAGAAGTGGAGAGAGAAACAGAACAGAGCAAGGAGATTTAAGTTATGGAAAGAAGAAGGTTTAGCTGTGGTTTTTTGTCAGGCAAAAGTCTTCAATTTCCTCTGTAATTACCTCCTGACACTTGTTTTGGAGAAACAAGTGTCTTCTCTGTTGTGAAATGGAGAGTTACAAATGTTGTAATTTTCATTAGTTTTTTCTTTTCCCTTTTTCTCCTTCCCAAGGTTACATGTAGGTGAGACAGGCAGACCCGCAACTTTATTTGGTGTCACAATTGCATTTGGTAAATACAAGTGGACAGAAAGTATCGATGGGGAGGTGCAGGTACAGGCATAATGACTGTGAGGGTTGTTTTACTGCTGCTTCTCTTTCATGATCTCCAAGCCCTGGGATAGCTGCTCAGCATTGTTAGCAGTGTATACCTCAGTGTGCTCCTGAGATGTCACATGAAGAGCAGAGAGCTCCTCCCTGTTTGTCACTGTCCATGCAGAAACACATGGACATGCTCAAAGAAAACCGGTCAGCTCTCGATGGGCCTTGCAACCCACGTCTGTTCACCGCCCGAGTCTTGGTGGAAAGCAATCTGCAGGATTATAAAGAGAGAGAATTCTTAGAACAAGCATATGAGAAAAAAGGTGATTCAGTAAAAGTTTTAAAACTTGAGCAGGTACAAAAGATGAAGCATTTTAGCATCACTGTCCTTGTAGGTGGGAATGGTTATTTTGTTGTCAGGCCATTTGTGGCCCAAAGATGGGGACCCGTGAGCAGACTTTCTTTGAAGTTCTTTGCAAGGATAAAAGGAACACATCAGCCCTACGTCCACAGGCTGCCTTTCTAGCTTAATATAGTGCTAATCTGGCAAAGAATTGAGTAAGGATACTGGACTGCGAACAGAGGAAAATACGGTGTTGAAATCATAGACGCTATGAATTGGCTCTTAAGAGCTGAATCAAGAAACACAGTAAATTGTGATATTTTGTGGCTTTTGTATGACTGCCATATTTTTCCCTGCATGCAGTCATTCCAAGTTAAGTTCTTTGTTGTAGAAAAAGCTAAATATTTTTGAATGCTGAGTCTGAAACACAGATGATATACTGCAGCAAAAGACTCTCATGGGATTTTTTTTACGAGATGGCTTTTATTTGTTGAATGAGTTTTCAGTAGTTCTTCAGTACATGCTATTGTATTGTTTGTGTGATGTCTTACAGTGTCACTGGTCTGATCTGGACTGTGATGACTGAATAAATTGCATCATTTGCTGACTGTGGAAAGATGGCTTGATCTGTAAGACACATTTGTGTATATGTGCATTTTGTAATGTAATTGTAATCATAAATTAAAGATGTTCAGTTAATGCCAAATACGAGCTGTATTCGTAACTCTTGTTGTTCTTGTCTGCCCACGGGAGTTCCAAGAGTCAGAGGGGATCATAGAGGAAACTGAAGCTGCTTTTGTACTTTGAGGAGGGGAAAGTAATGAAATAAGTTATGTAGTCTAAGACATCTTGAAAATGGAGACTTTTAAGTGGTCTTTGGGCTTCTACCAGGGAGCATGCTGCTGGCATTTAGGTTTTGTGCATTAGAGGAAATAAAATGCTAGAAATCCCTCGCCTTTCATCTGCAGAGAAATAGCTACACTTTGCTGCTGTGTTTTGGCCATGGTTGGGTTTTGGCATGGTTATGGTAATTTATAATTTTATGTCCTGTGGCTTTTCAGTGACTTAAAATTACTGAGAAGATATAGTTTGCCCTGAAGTGGTTGGTGAGATGGTGTTACAGCTGCCAAGGAGACCTCCTCTAGGAGTTGGAGGATCAGACCCTGTAGTCTGTTGTGGCTTTGACAGTGACAGATGTCACAGAGGAGGACTGGAGAAAGCTACAGTAGCTGGCTGTGGTGATATGTCGTGGTTGATTGTTCCTTGCTGATCCTTCCCTTGGATGACAGAGGTGTAGACGTTGTAACTAAAAAGCTTAAGTGCAAGTCTCACTGGGAAAAATTGAGTATTTTATGTTAATATGATTATGCTTTTGCTCATTGCTAAAAAACTTCAATTTTGAGTCTGTGTTACAGTGAGGGAGATTTATTGAGATCTTTGTTCAAATTGCAGCTGTTCACAAACAGCAACTCAGAGGCAAGAAATTTTAGGTAACTTAATTTTAAGCGTGCCATTGTCACATTATTTTTTTGTTAACTGAAGGCAATAAAGATTCTCTAATAAATGAGTCATAATAGCATTATTGCTCTTATTTATATAACTTGAGATCTTGTAGTCTAATCCTGTTGGCCTTTACCTCCATGACTGTTTTAATTTTTGTTGGGGATTTTGTTTCTGTTTTAAACCGCTTCATGATTACTCATTTCATACAGTCAATTGTTTCTTCCCCCTTTAAGGGTGGAAGTAAAGCTTTATTTACAACGTGCTTCTCATAATTTGACAAAGCAAGTATCAGTGAATATGGCCAGCTTCAGCTGCAAGTAAGTCTGTGCAGAGCACTAAGAAGCACTATACCCAGATTAACTATGTGGAAAACTTAGCTACACTTCCAAAGGAAGAGTTTCAGTTACTGGAGAGAAATGGTTTTATTTGTGAATTGTACACCTGCATGGAAATACCAAAATTTCTTGCTGCCTTGTGTCTTTCAATGATACATTTGTTAAATCACTTTTCATAGTAGAGTTACATAGTAAGGAATAATTCCAACACACTGCCAATACTTGAAAACGTTTTTTAGGATGACTTTACTTTGTGATTATCCCTGAGGTCAAAGTGTTGCTAATGTAGAAAATAAAATATTTATTCCAATTTCTAGCCCATGGCAGAAACTTAGAAGTTTCTTCCTCTTCATAACTGGTCAGTCTTGAAACTCTGCCTTCCTCAAACTCTCTGCTGTATTGTATAGTATGAAATCTGATGCAATTCAACTGAATTTTTGGGCCATATTCCTTTTGGAAGAGGATGACACACTGTATAATGCAGTAAGGCTTTGATATAGATTAGGGAATTGAACCTTTTATGCGATATAAATATCAAGTGCTAGCAGAATCTAAGTCTTTGTCCAAAAATCACTTTTTAGTTGTTGTTTATTTCAATTTGAAGAAACTGACCAAGACGCAGGAGCTGGAGACGCAAGGTGCGTGGAACATTCAAGTATTGTGAAAGGTAGCGAGTGGCATCTGATGCATGGCATGATGAGGCAGAGACAGCGTGCTCCTACTGAGTCAGGGGCAGGACTGTTGTAGTGGTTTGTCTCATACAGAATGTTCTAACCCAACAGGAGCTCTGCCACTCGGAACAGAGCAAGCAGCATAATAAGCTATTAGCCATGTTTCAGGACTAGGCTGCAACAGCAATGCCTGCTTATGTGTGGTGAGCAAGGATCCAACTTTGGTACTGTGATCCAGGGCTTCTTCACAGTGAACATGGACATGGCAATGTCCATATGCAAGAATTTAGAGCTCACAGCAGTAGCATCATCATCTGCCTTTTTAAACTCACCGTTTTGGGTCTTACCTGCTAGGTCAGTTAGTGCTGTGTGTGGATGTCCCAAGCTTTGTGATGGGGGTAGAGAACAGTACTTCACTTTGGCTTCCCAGAGCAAATCTGTTCTTGGGAAATTGAAACCAATGAAGGCTTAAAGGAATAATTTACTTAAACTCTCATTAAGGCAAAGATTGCTTCGTTGTTTTATATCTAAGAGAAAGAGTTTTTCTTTTAGCCTTTGAGGAACTTGAGACCAATATTAGAATTGCTGTTTAGTCTAAAAGGGAACAAAAACTGTCATAGAGTTCTGGGCCTTGATAAAATTTTTCTTATTTAAAAAAAAATGTACTTCAGGCATGATTTGGCAGGCAGAACTCTTGGTCAAAGACAGGCTGTTACAAAACTTTATCTCTAAATTAAGTGGATGGTTTCGTTCGTGTTTCGATCTGGCCATGACAAATCCTAAACTCTTGGCTGATGGGTATGTAGTCATATGTATATTATTGCTGTACACCCACACGCACAGGCAGTAGTCCAAGTGTGCGATGAGGTAACGGGAAAATGTAAATAAAGTGGTTGGCTAGTTGTCCTGATGTTCTTGAGTAGATCCTTGTGAAAATAATGCCAGTCAGACTTAAAATAGGTCTGTATCAAAGATGACTTGCATTCAGCTATGACGTGATACAGGTCACTGTGTGGGAAATTGTGGCCATTTTGTGTTTTATTCTGTGTTGAGTCAACAACTTGAAATGCAAACCAAGAGCTCAAAAAATCCCTCCTGTCCCTGGTAGTTGCAGGATGCCTCCAGGCTACCCTGTTCTGAGAGGGGTGTTTGCAGGCCCATGGGGCCATGGTGCCTGATCACTGTGAGTGCCTGGAGGTCTCTGCATGCCTGGGAGGGGAACGCTGTAGCTGTTGAGTCTCTCACCACCACCACTGCACGGGAACTGGTGTTTTCTGGTGTTGTTGCAAGATAAAAACATCATTTGCTCCATCCTGCTTTGTGAGTGAGTGATGCATGGTCCATCACACATGCCTATAGAAATAGTGCTGGATGTGATGTTAAGAATTTGCCTTAGGACAAGTCCTTGTTCTGCTCAGGACACCAGGGCAGCAAGGGGGGCTGGATTTCACCTCTTTCTGAAAGCCTTGCATTATGCTCGATGGAAGTCACAGTGAGAGCCAGGATGCTGAAATCACTGATGTACTTCCACAAGATCAGACTTTACATTTCCCCTTTTTTTTGAAGTCTTGGCATGTTGGTGGAAGGGCTAGAAGGTGATTTAGAAGGTAAGGACCCTTCTTCTGCCAGGTCAGTATGATGCAGTGCTGTGTCCTGAACTTGCCTTGCTGGTTATCCATGCTTGCACAGAATCTCCTGGGGACCTGACTGGGGCCTGCTGAAGGATGTGAAAATTGCTTACAATGGCAGCAGCAAAACCTGACTGTTTTGTTTTCCTCCAGTTAGAGGGCACTCTGCTTTTATTTCTGTAGCAGCTGGGGAGCAGCTATTGTGCTACCCTTAAGTGATGTGAAACTTGCTGAAACAAGTTCAAATGGCAAGTACCTGGGATAAGGGGAAGCTGCCTGCCGAGTAAAAGAGCTGCCTCTGCACTGATTTTCTGATTTCGCCATCCAGGCAGATGGTGCCTGTAAAAGTCAGAGAGAGAGTGAAATGGTACATGGGCGCATGTCTGTGAAGGTGGCTGCCAAAAACTTCATTGCAAGTGTGTATGTAAGCCTGTAGTAATCATGGGAAAGTCATAAGTGCTGGAGCAGGAGTGGTATCTGTAGATGGGATTGAATAAAGTGTCTCCTTTCTGTATTTTTATGTTGCTTGAGTTGAAGTGAAGTATACACTCAGCTCCATTATCTTTTTTAAAACAGATTTGACTGGAAAGGAAAGCTTCATTGTCCATTTCACTGGAAAGGTAGGTTTCAAGAGTTGTTATGTTTAGTGTCTTATTTTTGAGATAGCATCATCCTCAAACCAGTGGGAAGGAGTATGGCTAAGTATATAGGAATGCTGCAATTGTAAAGGGATTTATCTGGACATAATGTTGAGCCTTCTCAAAGACAGCAGTGCCTTAAAACATTAAATTTGATTATACTTTAATCATGCTGTTATCCCACTTTTTTTAATCTTTTTCTGGAAGCCGGAGGGAGTTTTGGTTTTTGGCTTTGAATGTTACAGCCACAAACATGCTTATCATTGCCTAACAAATAATCACTTTTAGATTGTAAGCCTTCAGGGGCAAGGGTTGTTTGCCCACTCCCTGCTGGAGGGCCCTCAGTGCAGAGGTTACAATTCCAGCTGGAGCATTTGAGTCAAATCATAATATAAATTTAGCAATAGTAAATATTTAAATTGGAGGTTGTATGGATCTGTTGGTGCTGGTGAATGGCATCAAGCAACACAACGGAACCTTACTGAACCTTTTTGCAGAGCTGAAAGCTTGCTTGTTAGAGCAGGAATGCTACAATCTCTGGAAGGACAGCAAGTCTTAGAACATTCTTTCTGTTCTTAAGGCAATGTTTTGAATGGGGTTATGAGAAATAAAGCATAAAAAGGAAGGAGGTGATCTGAACTCATCAGCAAAATTTCAAAAGAGCCCCCAAAATATGTGTTGCAGCATAATTTCTTTTTATGCTTAAGTACTAAAGTACACACCCTGAACCAAGCAATTACAGGACTACATGGACTAAGCAAATAGCTTATCTCTTACAGAAAGCAGCTTAAGTTTAGAAGAGGAAAAAGAATTATAGTAAACTTAAATAAATCCCTTTGAGGATAAATGCTTCAGCTGCAGGCATTTTTCTGGGCATGAAACCACTGCAGGTTCAGCTATTGGAAACTTGGCAGGAATGTGGTAACATTAATAACTCATCCTTCATCTGCTGATCAGAGTTTTATGTGAGAAGTCATAGTTGTTACCTATCTGGCAGTATGTCTGAGGTGTAGAAGATCTCTCTGCTTGATAAAGAGCAGGTAGGGTTGGCAGCAGGCTATCAGTTTTGTGGTGTCTGCCCTGGGTTGGGGGAGACAGGATGCTGGGGGGTGTCAGGGGCTACTTGGCTGTTACCTCGAGTAGTTTCTGTGACAGGGCTTTACAGCTGGACCTTGGCTTGACTGAGGAAGTATCCCCTTCTCCCTGGGGATAAAAGAAGCTGTGTGACATTTAAGTAGGAACAAAGTTAGACTGTTGTCCCATAAAGAGTGGGAGAGACTGTATTTTAAAATTGAGGGTACAGCCTATTTATTGAGCTGTAAACTAGCAATTTAATTTTTTTATCAAAGCAGCGGAGTGGGTAAAAGGAAAGGTGGACTTCAAGTGTGTTTTTTCATATCCTGATTCTCAGCTGCACTTAATGCACCTTCCTACTGCTCTTGCCAGAAGAGAAAAAGATCTTGGCAGAAATAGAGGAACTCTGATGTGTGAGTAGGAGGCTTGTGTTTACATGTAGCTTCTTGTGTCACTGGGCACTTTTGTGTGTGTATGATCATGTTTAATTTGTGTTTGTTGTTTTAGGTTTTTTATTTAAGTGTGACCTTTCCTAGATTGCTTTTAAATAACGGGTATAATGAAAGTGTTACTGCAGATATTTGAAAATATGGTAGCTTATATGTGTGCAAATCTTTATGAAACTTCTGTTCAGCATGTAACCCAGTGAGAGTCACTGTGTTTTCAGGCTGAAGAGATGAACCAGCTCAGGGAACAATGGAGCCTGTTCTTCATTTAAGTTAAAGGAACTTTTTGTCTGTTCTTGGCTCTAGATCTCCATGAGGATGCTGTAAATGTTCCAGTGCAAGGTTGCTTACATGTCCATTAAAAATAAAAAGGAAGGAGAAAGTATTAATTGAAAATAATTTACTTAATTACTTGGTAAACCTGCTTCCATATGGATGGGAATGCAGTTTAGAAATTAAGTAAAACAAGACTTTAGTACCGTGAGTTAAGGTGGAGCGGTCGTTTTGCCCTGAAGAGGGGCTATTAAAATCTACAGCAAAGTGAACTTCAGCAACACATTTCTTTCTCTTTGGTAGGCACTCCTCCTTACTCTTTAGGTACATTTAGGGTGTGTAGTTAGAGCTACTAATATATTCTGTAATAAGATTTGTGTCTTTACATTCTGTGGCTTAAAATCACCAAACTATCAGCTCCATGTATGCCAGGTTAAATTTCTTACCACTTTAAAGTTGCCCCACTTCTGAGTGCATTCGGAAGGAGAGACTGAGACTGGCAGTATGTGTGGCTGTGCATCAGAAAGGAGTATTTTTCAGAGGAATTGCATGAGTTGCTGAGTGCTATCTGTATCTGAGATAAAGCGATTTCATGTAACAAGCTTTGTAGCCATGTGGACTTACTTATGTAAAAGTAAATTTAAATAACTTGGGTCTAAACCTTTTTTAACCATTCTATTTTTCAGATTTCTAAACTAAAAAGTAAAGAAAAGTTTGTTATATTTTTTTCCTTTTTCCCTCTTTCTCTTCTTTTAATTTATTTTTAATTATATTGCTGGGTTGTTTTTAGTGATAAAAAGCAGCCTCTAGGGACAAGAGTTACCAGATGTGCTTTTTATTCTGGTGCAGCTTGCTTTTGCAACTTGATAAATTCCCAAAGTGCTCTGGTTAGTAGAAGTGACAGATGTTTACTGTGTGTTCCTCTACTTCTGATAGTGGTCATGAAAACACTGCAGAAACCTCATGGCCTAAAAGATAGGGGAACAGCAGATTTAGAAATGGCAAAAGGATTAATTATTTATACTTGAGCACAAGCAGCTGTTAGTTTACTGTGTGGTGTAACTTCTAATTGCATTGTACATCCATGCCAGCACAGGTTAAATCAACTTCAGTAGCTTTCAGTTGTGCCTGCACTCGAGTAAAAGTGCTTGGTGTTAAACTGGGAGTCCTGCACACACAAGTTAGGCTGTCTTTTCAAGATTACTGGTCTGGCTGTTTTGGGAATTCTGTGAAATGAGATACAAAATGTCTGCTCATTGCTCCTGCTCTCCAGCTAAGTGAAACAGAAAATGCTGTTGGAAATTTGGTTACTCAGCCTTGGCGGTGCGAGTTTGATCACTGGGGATGTGCTGCCTCAGATAAAAGAAGAATGAATTGGCATTATGTAAATAAGTGGTTGTAGCAGCAGTGTAAGGGTGAGAGTGCATGTGCTGGGGTACATCCAAGGTGTGTTCTTTGCCTTTATGTGCCAGGTCCTTGCCACTCTGCTGTAGGATTCCTGTTCTGGCAGCTGTGCCCATGAAATGCCTGTGCATTCATGGACTGTTTCTTACAGGTATGAAAAGCATCTTAAGTTCAGTATTTACCCTACTGATGTCTCATTAGCCATCTCTTTTGGTTTCTTGCATGTTGCCTTGTTAGGTGGTTTGTTTTGTAACTGTAAAATCACATGTGGTTAACTGACTTCAACTGGGACATATCTAATCCTGAGCTGTTTACCAGGGGATGCTCAAGGACCACTCTCCAGTCTTGTTTGCTTCTCCCATCTCTTCTCTCCTGCCCTTCATGGTCTCTGACCCTGCTAACCTGCAAGAAGTAAGGATGGAGCAGTGTTGCTGAGCATCCAGCTTAGGGTCTCCCTGAGCTTTCTGAAGGGCAACTGCTCTGCACTCTGAAGCCTGGGGATAAATGTCAATAAAAACTGAAGCTTGCACTTTTGGTCAAAGCAGCTCTGTTATAAGAGCATGCTCAGGAGTACTGCAGTAGGCAAAGTGGGAAGTTGTTCATTTTCTGTGCTCTGTAGACACAGAATTTGCATGCAGCAAATACAGAGTTAATAATGGTAATAATTTTGGGGGTTTTTTGGGAGCTCTAACTGTGTCAATAATCTTTGGGTGCTTTGGGGAGCTACTCAGAAATATAACAATGGGCTCCTGTTTTGAAAGTCATTCTTAAACAGACCTCTCTGGTCATTTACAGCAAGGCAAGAATGAGGTAAGATTTGACACTTTATTGTTAGGGAAATAATGGCTGCTAATACTGCTTTTTAAATATCACATTGATTACAAAACCATCTGTGTAGGAGTGGTGTATGGCACTAGACCTTCAAAAACTGGTAAACAAGGAAGATTCAGTGTAAACACTTAAATAGCAACATCCAAAAGTAGGTTAGAGTGTTACACAACCCGAAAAAGCCCAGCTTTTAAGGGCAGCATTTTTAAAGATTTTAAAAAAAGAAAAAAGTGGTTTTTTATAGATTTCATTTTTGTAAATGGTACTAATTTGACATTGATTATGTAAAGAATCTTATTTTTGTCTCCAGCTTACTGAAGCCTAATATTTCTTTATGCAGTCTAAGAGAAATTAGATTTTGATAATTTTTTGTTTTGCAAGTTACTGTCAGTGAGGTTCATGTTGTTCATAAGGGTGAGCTTCCTTAGTTGGAGAATATATTTGCAGACTATATTGGAGATTATATATATTATCTATATGAATATATAGATATATATATATGAGAGAGAGAGATTATATATCCCCTTTAGGGGAAAGCCCAGAATTATAGCTGTGCAGTTTGGGCAGTGAGATGGGGGACTGGGGAGATGGGTTAGATGTGGGGGGTTTTGTTTGGTTGTTCTTGTTTCTCAAATAATGAGTGTACGAGTCGTGCTAATTACTCCTCCTTGAACATTTAAATGTGTTATCAGATAAGAGCATCATATGTTTCTATATATATTTATCTAACAAGATTTAATGAAAAGCTATTGTGGATGTCTTGTTCCTTAGTTGAAATGTTTTTCTCTCTAGGAAATATCCTTTCAGCTTTATGTTCATTGCTTTTCCTTATCCAGTCATGATCCATTACAGGGTAGCCAAACAAAAATAAACCAAATTAGATCTTGCAGATTGATTTAAAATGGGTAGATTTGGTTGCTGTCAGATGTTTAGGGAAGAAACAGTAAGTGGGAATTCTTGTCATTCTAACTGGGTGGAAAGAAATAATGGAAATCTTTTTCTATGCAGCTTTTTATGTTAAATCTTTTTCTGATTTTCCAGAGATAAAAGCACTGATCAGGAAGTATCTGATAACATAAGCCCCATCCTGGTGTTAATGTTCTGCAATGCCTTCCATCACTAAAGTAGCAGCAAACATTTCCTATAGTAGAGAAACACTATAAAAATGCCCATGTTGTATTTTCCTGTGAAATGTTTCCTGGATTTTTCAGGCGATACAGACACTCAGTGCACAAATCCATGCTTGGCTGAATTTTAGGGGTCTATTTGCAGGATGGTTGAGAGGAGGGGCTGTAGTTGCAGTTGTACCTACAGCTGGTTTTGTAGCTTACATGGGCTCAGGTAGAGTAAAGCACAATAATCCCTTGTGAAATAAAGCAGCAGAGAGCTAGGTCCTCTTAGCCAACATACTAAGAGCTGCAAACCAGGCTAGGCATAGCTGTGATTTTCCCACCTACTTTAGCAGGTCAATTTCCCTCTTCAACTTGATCCCAAAGCCTACTGGTGATTAAACCTTCAGTTTGTTTTAAACTTCTCATCTCAGAAACTGAATAACCAATGCAGGTATGGATGTGTCTTTATGCTCCGAATGCCTGAATTCATAATGATTCATAGACTTTCCCGTATGTCTTTGTGCATTATTTCACAAGGGTTCTGGGGCTCCTTATACTTGGTTCTGTGGAGAAGAAAAGGAAGAAAAAGAAAAGGATAATGCCGTCTTTTTGACCTTTGCAGATTGTCCATGGAACAATTGATATTGGCAGGGTCCTGGTTAACAGGAATCTCATAATCCATTCTTATCACATTAAGATCTCGTAGTCTGCTTTAATAAGACATCGCAGAAGTAGAAGTGGTTGGTGGAAAGAGAGAGCAAAATATACAGCAGAAATAAGCTTAAACTTACGGTTACTTGATCAAAAACAAGCTAGCAAAGCCTTTTTGTTATGGGAAAACTTTTCTTCTCCTTAATTTCCTGTGGGAAGGGAGAAAACAATTTTGTTCATGGTAGCACTTTTTCTTTTCAGTGAGAAATGCTGAGTTTTTTAAGGAAATTCTTTACCAGATGCAGTGACAAGGCGAATTCAAGAATTTTTTTGTTTCCTGAAACAAAGTGGACTTGTTTGGAGTCTTGGGAACCTGAGAGTAAATGAGTGTATCATGTGCTACAATTCTCGGTTTATTTGTTTGTTCTGACTTTGAATTTGCTTTAACTTTAAATATGCTTTTAAGACAGGAGGGCCAGTGAGTTACAGGACAGACAGTTTTTATCTGTAAGTACAGGAAGAAGTAGGATGTAAATAAACATTAGTGACATACCAATCTGCTGCTTCCTTTTCCGCTAACTTCTGTATTTAAGCTAGAACAATTTCTTAGGAAATATCCCAAATATGTCCATTTTGTATTTCAGCATTTATAGTCTGAAATGTGTCAGAAATTCACCAGGCAAATCACATTCTGACCTCTTTCTATTACAGCTTTTCTTTAAGACTAATTATTATTATATTATTCTTATTATATTTATTATTATAAATGTTAAGAAGAATGATTTATTAAATTAGTTGCTACCTTTGCTGATTTAATGTGGGCCTAAAACAATTGTATTGTCATTGTTAATTTTTTTTTCTTTATATTCCATTTTCACTGTAACTTGTATCACTGCAAAATAAACAGAGTAGGTTTAATTCTAGAGCTCCAAATCACGCTACTGCAGTACTTTCAGAACTTCAAGCTTTTCCACCTAAAATCTCAGAATGTAGCAAGAAACAGCTGTGCTTAGAATAGTTGCATTTATTTAGGCTGAAGATTTTGTTTTTGTTTCAGGAGGAAGAATACACCCAGTATATATCTGGAAGTGGTAGATGGAACTGAAACAAGTTAATGTAATCCTAGAATATCATCCATGTTACAGAGCTGGAGACAGAGGGTTTGGGAGGAAAAAAGGTTATTTGTTAAAATAAAAGTCTTAATGTAGCTGTGCAGCCCTAAGGATCATACTGCAATAGGCCTGAATTAAAATCTGTGCTTATTAAAACTAAACAAAAATGTGCTATTTAAAAAAGGAATCTGTCCTAAAATTCCGTATTGGGAATCAAAAACCATTTCTCTTCAAGAACCTCACTTTCCTAGTGGAGGTCTCTTTGGATCTTGGGTATGTCAAAACCCCATGTTCTGCTGAGCCTCAAGGTCCATTTGGTGCCTTGTAAGCCCTGAAAAGGGCTGAAAGAAGTGCATGTTTTCACCCTGAGAAATCAAGTATTTTAACATTTCAGCTGCACAGGACTTTGTTCTTCAGTTTCAGCTATCTGCTCACAGATGTTGTCTGCGTTGGGGCTATGAGTAGAGCATGCCCTGACTGGTGTTGAGGGGAGACCACCTATGGCAGGCTTTCTCTCTTTCTCTCTCTCTTTCTCTCTCTCTTTCTCTCTCTCTCTTTCTCTCTCTCTCTTTCTCTCTCTCTC
>VZTE01005845.1:3151717-3173974 GCA_013397775.1 Eulacestoma nigropectus | reverse complement strand
TCCCTTCCCTCCGTGACATCACTCTAGCTTATAATGAAACCCAAAGCCCAGTTTGGCACTCTTGAAAGGAGCTGAAAATTAGTGATGAAAATACTATCTACCTACTCCAAGGAATATTCCAGACAGTAGGTTTTAAAAGCTTTGAATAGTTTAAATTCACCTGTGGAATAAAGAAAATCCAAACCCATTACAGTGCTGTACAGACCCGTTGTTCTGAGTGCTTCTTAATAGTTTGATTTCTAAGTGTGTGTAGAAATATAATAAAAGTTAACTTCAGTGGTTATTAGTTTAGTAAAATCAAACACCAATACATGTTATGATGGATTTAAGAGAGAAAATATCAAATTTATTTGCAGCCTGTCAGAATGTGTCTTATACTGTGTGTAAGTTCATAGTTTTTCATTTTGGTTTTTAAGACTCAGAACATTAAAAATTTTGGACATGTAAGGAGGCAAACCTGTTTTCAGCTCTTGGAATTGATTTTTGCTAGCTAGAAAAAGATCTGACTGTCTTTTATGAGACAGTGTTAGTAATGCCACAGAGGAGTGTTTTGTGTTTTACAACTGCTAATCTCTGCCAGAACAGAAGCTCTTCTTTAAGTATCAGTAACTTGAAAGAAAAGATGGGTTCAGAACACTGAATGTGGTACTTTTTGGTGTAAAGCTCCTGTTACACCATGCTGACTACAACTTCACAAAGAGGATTACTCAGGCTCTGTTGTGTCTCCTAACCGTTTTGGAAATTATTTTGTGTGTACAAGACAGAGGTCTGGTAGAGGCAATTTTTAGCTTTTGCTTTCATTGCTGTTCCTTTTAAGTCTTTAGTTGGAACCGCTTTATGCTCTGTCATTTCTTTTCCATTATTTCAGTTGTTTAGAGCAGTCATGTCTGCGGTGCTTGGGTTTCAGTGCTTAATCCACATGTTCTCATGGCAGAAACAAAAAATCACCTTCTTTCTATGAAAAGAATTCTGGAGGCTATGCCCCGAACCACAATGAAGTAACTCCCCACGTAATTAGCTAGTGCAAAGTTGAGGGAAAGGCTAGCCCCAGAGGAACAAGCAGTAGCAGCTACCCGTGTTTGTTCCAGCAGTGATCTCGTTCCTCCTTCCCACCCCGCTTGCCCTGCTCTCCCTGCACCGTGCATGGCTGCGTGAGCCGGGACACGGCTGCTGGGCGCCCGCAGGCCTTGGCCTTGCTCTGCCTTTGGCTTTGTGCTCTCCTGCTGAATTCACCTGGTGGGCAAGAAGTTCTTGTGGCAGCCAAGGTAGGTGAGACCACAGTGAAAACAGCGTGGAGATCGAGAGTAGGCCTTCCAAAGAGTTTCCTGGGAAGAAAAAAATCCATTCGGGGGGAAAAATTGCCGCTACTATTACTTTGTGGTTCTCCTGTTATGGGCAAGTGACAGATAGTTGGGCCCTAGGAGTTAGGAGGGTCCTTCTATATCAGTCTGTTCACATTAGCACAAATGGCTAATGCTGTTCATTTGCACACTGTTATTTAAATGTCCAAGGTAGCAATTCTAGGGCAAGCACCCACTCTGTGACTCAGAGTAGGTAAAGCACTGGGAGACATTAAAGGTGGGAGTTTGTAGCTAACTTCCACATAAGGCACTGTGAGGCTTTGATAGCTGGGGTGTGTTACTGGTTGGTGTCCTTCAGCATTTCCTACAGCAGCTGCAGCCCTGGGGAGGTGTGTGAGGACAGGCTCAGGAACCTTGCTGCTGGAGGGAGGTCCTTGTGTGGCTGGGAGGACTGTAAGACCTCAAAACTTCTAATGAGGGAGGAATATTTGACATTCATTTGCCCACTGGAAAATAAAGAAAACAAGAACTGAAAGCTCCTTCTGCTGGTTCCCTGAGAAACTGAGCCCTAACTTTTAAGTTTTGGCAACTGTGCCAAGAGCACCGACATGAGTGCTGCAGTGAGATAAAGTCCTCTCCTCTCTGGCTGCCTCCACCAGATCTCGGGCTTGGTATGCAAGACTGGTAAAAGCTTCTAGGAGGAGAGAGTGGGAGGCCAGGGACTGGATATCTCTCTATGTTGGAGGAGACACTTAGATCATGAGCTCTGTGGTAGTAAAGACAAGGGCTGGCCTTTCCCACAGACTGAGATGTGGGAGCTGCTTGCACTGGTGTGGGGAAGGAGGGGTGCTAGTGCATGACTTTGACCATATAGGCAATTGCTGGTATTTGAGTTCTGTGTGTAGAAATGTCTTTTATCTAGAAATAATTAAATTATCACATTGTATATATGTTGCCTGTGACACTGTCCTTTAGGGTGTGTAAGTCTGTATGAACTGTTATGCCACAAGTTAAAAATAATAATCTAATGCATCTTCTAACTGCCTGCTTTGATCTCCTTGTGCTCTGCTAAGCTGTTCTTCTCCCAAGCAAAGGGAGACAGACTCTGTGGGATAATGTACACACTGTCTCCTTCCCTGCTGCATGTGTGCACACAAGCTAGGTATTTTTCTTTAGAAATGGCAAATTTGGGCCACACGTTCAGCAGTTAAAATGATGATTTTACCACATCCTGCTTGCACAGGAAACTTATTTTTTTAAAGCTGATAAGTTGAGTCCTCCATATTTTGTCAAAACAAAAAGCAAGTTATTTAAAGCTGCAGAGAGGTTTGGATTCTCACATGGTCAGTTTGCTGCTTTGTCTCACAGTGCATATGTTTAAGATAAAGTGAAAGCCTTGCAGTCAGCTCCTGTGCTACCTGCACTAACCAGCTTCCTGTGATCACTAGGCTG
Organism: Eulacestoma nigropectus; assembly: GCA_013397775.1. Taxonomy (NCBI): domain Eukaryota; kingdom Metazoa; phylum Chordata; class Aves; order Passeriformes; genus Eulacestoma; species Eulacestoma nigropectus. The sequence goes on along the minus strand of VZTE01005845.1, from coordinate 3,171,221 downwards.
TGATGATAATCTAAAAAAATGTTTTCCCCATTATATTACGGAAGAGTTGTGGGGTTTGTTCTTGGTTATCTGGCTTGAATCATTTGGGGGAAAAAAAGTGTATACAGTGCCAATATTTGGTCCAGTCATACAATAAACGGTTTGGTTGGAAGGGACCTAAAAATACCATCTAGTTCCAACACTTCTGCCATGGGCAGGGATGCCACTCACTAGATCAGGTTCCTTAAGGCTCCATCCAACTGTTTTTTACTTTAAAACATCCAAGTACGTTAAAAAATTTGTGCCAAATGTTCACGTAGTAACTGCAAGGCTTTCACTTGTGCAGCGGTACTTAAAAGGGAAAGGAGCCAATCAATCTGATAAGACGTGGATGCTCAGTAAGGAGTGGAAGATAGTGTGTTGTGCTAGATGAAAAGAAATGAGAGGCCTTGCTGACAATGTAACGAGACCTAAAATGTGCTGTCCAAGTCATGAGAACAGTGCAAAACATTTAGAAAAATGCTATTTTGTTTAATTGCGAGGTACTACAAAATACTGTTAGTACTGGATTTTATATGCTCAGACTCAAGCAATCATTTTTACAGAACTGGATTTTGTGCTGTGTGGTCTGTTGTTGCTCTTCTTTTTATTAATACGTATCAGCTACAGTATTTTACCTTTCCGATATTTCACTTGCACAGAGCAGGCTTTGGTGCTCTGAAGTGGCAAAGATGCATAAATATGATCTAGCCTGAAGTGAGAAGCCTTCTGTTTTGCTAAAGTAATGCATTGTTTTGGTCATAACCTTTGAGAAAACTGTTGAGTGGAATGATGGACAATGTGTGACAGGCAACAAAACATAAGGAAAAGTGAAACCTTCTGAGGATCTGTATGTCATGCTGGGATTGTTTTTAAATGGTAGAATTAATGTCCCCAGTCAACAATACTGATTTTGTCTTTGTTCTCTTGTAGGAATGTTCACCCTTGCAGAAGTTGCATCACTCAGTGACATCCAGCCAACTTACCGTATCTTAAAACCATGGTGGGATGTATTTATGGATTATCTCGCTGTTGTAATGTTAATGGTTGCCATTTTTGCTGGAACCATGCAGCTGACAAAAGACCAGGTGGTCTGCTTGCCAGTTTTGCAGTCTACTGTAAATTCAAAAGTGCAGCCTGATACATCAGGGAAGGCTGACTTCACCACTGTTGAAACAACCACTGGTCAAGAAGAAGCATCAATGAGAACTGTTTCCTTCGGAAGTGCCCCTACTGTAACACCTGACGTTCTTCTGAGCAGAGCTACCTCTTCTCAGTATCAACCCACTGAATCAGGCCAGGACCTGAAGAAGGAGCAGAAAGATTCCTCAGGCCGTAAAACAAATTTGGATTTTCAGCAGTACGTATTTATTAACCAGATGTGCTATCACCTGGCTCTTCCTTGGTACTCAAAGTATTTTCCCTATCTTGTTCTCATCCATACTATCATTTTAATAGTCAGTAGTAATTTTTGGTTCAAGTATCCCAAGACTTGCTCAAAAATTGAGCATTTTGTGTCTATATTGGGGAAGTGCTTTGAGTCTCCTTGGACTACAAAAGCATTGTCTGAAACGGCATGTGAGGACTCTGAGGAGAACAAACAGAGGTTAACTGGTGCCCAGTCCCTGCCCAAGTATGTTTCCACTAGCAGTGATGAAGGAAGCCCAAGTGCTAGCACTCCCATGATAACCAAATCTGGCTTCAAATTTTCAGCTGACAAGCCAATGATAGAGATTCCCAGTGTCACGATTTTAGATAAGAAAGATGGAGAACAAGCCAAAGCACTGTTTGAAAAAGTCCGTAAGTTCCGGGCTCATGTGGAAGACAGTGATCTGATTTATAAGCTCTATGTTGGCCAGACTGTCATCAAGACTGTCAAGTTCATATTTATTCTCTGCTATACTGCGAACTTTGTCAACACCATCAGTTTTGAACACATCTGCAACCCGAAAGTGGAACACCTGATTGGCTACACACAGTTTGAATGTACACACAATATGGCTTATATGTTAAAGAAGCTGCTTATCAGCTACATTTCCCTCATTTGTGTCTATGGTTTTATCTGCCTCTACACGCTGTTCTGGCTGTTCCGAATACCTTTAAAAGAATACTCTTTTGAAAAGGTCAGAGAAGAGAGTAGCTTCAGCGATATCCCTGATGTCAAAAATGATTTTGCGTTTCTCTTGCACATGGTAGATCAGTACGACCAGCTGTATTCTAAGCGATTTGGTGTCTTTTTGTCAGAGGTAAGCGAGAACAAACTGCGTGGAATTAGTTTAAACCATGAATGGACTTACGAAAAGCTTAGGCAACACGTCTCCCGCAATGCCCAGGACAAGCAAGAGTTGCATCTCTTCATGCTGTCGGGCGTCCCCGATGCAGTGTTTGATCTGACGGATCTGGATGTGTTGAAACTGGAGCTGATTCCTGAAGCGAAAATTACAGCCAAAATTTCCCAAATGACGAATCTTCAGGAGCTTCATCTGTACCACTGCCCTGCGAAGGTCGAGCAGACTGCCTTCAGCTTCCTCCGGGACCACTTGAGATGCCTTCATGTGAAATTCACAGATGTTGCAGAAATTCCTGCGTGGGTGTATTTGCTGAAAACCCTCCGTGAATTGTATTTGATAGGCAACTTGAACTCTGAAAATAATAAAATGATAGGGCTTGAATCTCTTAGAGAGTTGAGACACCTCAAAATTCTCCACGTGAAGAGCAATTTGACCAAAATTCCCCCCAATATCACAGATGTAGCACCACATCTGACAAAACTAGTCATTCATAATGATGGCACTAAGCTTGTGGTACTCAATAGCCTTAAGAAAATGACTAATGTTGCGGAGTTGGAACTGCAGAACTGTGAACTGGAGAGAATTCCCCATGCTATCTTCAGTCTCTCTAACTTACAGGAACTGGATTTAAAGTCAAATAGCATACGCACAATTGAAGAAATCATCAGTTTCCAGCATTTAAAAAGATTGACTTGTTTAAAGCTGTGGCACAATAAAATAGTCAGCATTCCTTCATCCATTACCCACATAAAGAATTTGGAGTCTCTTTATCTCTCCAATAACAAACTTGAAACCTTACCTGCCGCAGTGTTCAGTTTACAGAAACTTAGGTGTTTAGATGTAAGCTACAACTCAATTGCGGTGATACCAGTGGAAATAGGTTTGCTTCAAAATCTTCAGCATTTTCACATTACAGGAAACAAAGTCGATGTTTTGCCAAAACAGTTGTTTAAATGTGTTAAATTGAGGACTTTGAGTCTGGGACAAAACTGTATTACCTCAATCCCAGATAAAGTAAGTCAGCTGTTGCAGCTGACTTATCTGGAACTGAAGGGAAACTGCTTGGACCGTCTGCCAGCTACGCTGGGGCAGTGTCAGCTTCTCAGGAAAAGCGGGCTCATAGTGGAAGATCATCTCTTTGACGCTTTACCCTCAGAAATTAAAGAGGTGTTGAATCAAGACACAAGCATTCCCTTTGCTAATGGGATTTAGACTGAAATGCTCTGGTAGCTGACTTCCGAACAGCAAATGCTAAATAAAAAGTATGGCAATTGTGAGATCATGTGTTTTAGAAAGCAGAATTCCTTGGAAGGCAGAACTACTAGCAGCATTAGAAGTGCAACTGAGTGTTCAATGTTTGCAGTGTTTTAAAAGTTCATTTCCAAAATTTTTGAGAGGATAAAAACCTTAATAATCTCAATTCTTTTTTCCTTAAATTGTTTGTAACTTGGATGCTGCCGCTTTTGAATGTTTACAAATTTGCTTGCCTGCTTAAAGTAAATGATTAAATTGATGACCTTTCCTTACTATGCAAGTTATTCCTTAAGGTCTGGTTTTACTTTAGTGCATTATGGGGAGGCAGACCAAGGCTAGATGCTGTATGTGGTATGAGCCTAGCAGCACTTGAAACACACGTTGAATTGTGTTGTTAGTGTTTAGCTATCTTTGGCAAATGAAACCAGTTTGGCTGTGATTTGAACTGCACCAGAACCACCATTTTCCTGCATTAAGGTATGTGGTTTCATAGAATCATAGAATTGTTTAGGTTGGCAAAGACCTATTATATCATGAAGTCCAACCGTTAACGTAACACTGCCAGGTCCACCATGTCCCTAATCACCATGTCTGCGCTTTTTTTGAATGCCTCTGGGGATGGTGATTCCACCACTTCCCTGGGCAGCCTATTCCAATGTTTGACCACCCTTTCAGTGAAAAAAATTTTCCTAATAATCTAAACCTTTCCTAGCACAACTTGTGTCTTCTTGTGCTATTGCTTGTTACCTGTGAGGAAAGACTGACCCCCACCTCACTACACCATCCTTTCAGGTAGTTGTAGGGAGCGATAGAGGGTCCCTCCTGAGCCTCATTTTCTTCAGGCTTAACACCCCCAGCTCCCTCAGCCAGTCCTCACAGGACTTGTGTTCCAGACGCTTTGCCAGCTCCACTGACCTTCTTTGGATGCTCTCCAGTAATTTAATGTTTTGTATCAGGCCAAGTTGTGTTTGCCTTCATTCTTCTCCTTAAGGCCTCATGTTTTTGGGTGAGATTCCTTCTGTGGTCCTATGTGCTAGTCCTTCACACTGGCAAAGGCCCGTCACCTTCCTGCAGCTGGTCTCCCCCTCAGCCTCCATAATGCTGCTCTGTCCCATGCAGCAGTGGGTGGCAAAAGGGAGAATAGTGCCACATGGCTTTCAAGTTGGAGATAGTTTTGATGTTTGAACTCTTTTGGAAGGTGACTTTGAAAGCCATTAAACACCAAGTGACTTTACTGCTCATGTTTTGCTCTTCTGAGTTTTTATCTGGAATACTCAAGGCATTTTATGAGTTGGTGATTATTTTGTTTCACAGCCCTTGCTTAGGATGTGGGGCGTCATCTCCATTTACTAGACTAATAACAGACATAAGATCTGCTTTTTCACTCAGCTGTGATTAAGCTTTATCACCTATTGTGATGTCTTCCACACCTGGGCTTTACCGTACCCCAGCCCAACTAATCTGATGTCTTTGAACACTTACTCACTGTTAGAAAACCCTAACTGTGTGCCAGATAAGTCATCCAATAAAGAAAAAAGCAGACAGCAGTGAGCTTGGGATTTTTTTGTTGTTGTTGTTGGCCTTTTTGGTGGTGTTTTTTTAACTGAGTTTGCATTGCCAGAACCATTAGAGAAATATAATCCATTAAATATGCAAAATCATCAGTTGTAAATCTCAGTCATTTACATTCCATGTGTGCAGAAAAGAAGTACTATGCTGGGAGATGATTGCATGATTACTCATGGTTTAAACACAATTCCCTATTGTAGTGTGGTCAGGACTGAACTAGTCTGTAGTTCAAGGGACTGTTCTTCTCACACAGAAATCCTCATGCACAGTGATTTCTACTGTAACTTCACCAGAGCTGCCCTGACTTACACCACTATTAACGAGCAGATAGTTTAGGCCTAGAGGCATTGAGCAGGCAGGAACATTTCAAATACTGCTCTTAGAAGTCTTGCACATTTTCTTGTTAATAATTTACTGTTAGTCATGCTGGGAGGACTGTTCTCAGCTGTAGGTAGCAGTCTCTGAATACATACCTGCACCATATGTTTATGTATATCAGAAGACCAGTTTATGAATAGTGGTTTTCCTACTTCTCATGGGGATGCAGTCTGTTTTCCACTTGCCAGCAGGTAGTTAACTTGGGATGTTGACAGTTTTGCAATACCAAGTCACAGGTTAGGCAGAGTACTTGGAGTTACTGATCTGTTCTCCACTGGGAAACTTAGTGCTAATCCTCAGGTTCTTTTTTTAATTAGAAGTTAAGGCTGCAGCAATTTTTTTTTTTTTTTTTAGAAACTCTTTCATTTGTTTATTTTTTGCACATAGATCACTTTAAAATTGCTGGACTATTGACTCTTTAGAAAAACTGTGGAATATACTATTGGTGTACGCTTTGTATTTGCTGTTGAGTGTCATTTCGGTTTCCAAGAAATTGTGTGTAGGAGGGAGGAAGAGTTGGAGGATGGAAAAATGATTAAAATATTTAGAAAAATAGTTCTATTTTTCATCTTTTTTTCCATTTTTTAATAGCAGAGTCGCACAGAATGTGGCTGTGTAATGATCTAGTTTTTAAAATGTGTTTTTGGTGTTTCTGATTCTCCTGCTGGTCCTACTGATGTCCAAAAAATAAACCCATGTCTATTTCATCTGACTATGGTATACTCAGAAAATAAACCCATGTCTACTTAATGGGTATGGTATACATAACTTAGACCACTGTTTTGACTAGTTAGTAGCCAACTGTACTTCTTTAGACAATTTCCTCCAAAATAAGTGTATGTTAAAGTTAATTTCTGGCTTCTAATGCTTGCTTAGCATAAACTTCATTCTTGTTTTTAGGAGTTCTTTGTCAGAGTGAGGAGGAACTGCCCAGCCATCCCCATGTCACCTCCCCCCAGTCCTTCCTCCTCTTTGTGACTGTTTATAATGTTCCTGTTTCCTGCGTGTCAGTTGACACAGTTTTGCTTTAAAGTCTTGGAAGTTCATCTCTTTTCCATGTAAGGCATGTGAAATATATTTTGCATTTCTATTTGATTTAATAAATAAGATGTTTATATCTTCCTCTAATCTATTTTTTTAATGAGTGAAAAGTGTGTTTGCATAGTAAAAGCTCTGATTTCAAGTACCTCATGCTGAACTTGTCCTGTGGTGCCTGTACTCTAAGAAGGAAGAGGTATGAGTTGCTGCTCCCAGTAGATCCTGTAGGTGTGGTTTCTATCTAGAATACAGTACTTCAGAATAATTTTTCTTTTTTTTTCCCACGTACACAAGCTAAGTGACCTACCACTGTTTTTATTTGGCTAATCAAATTCTGCAGAACACATGTATGGCCCTGGAAGAAAAACCTGTGTTGGTTCAAATAAGAGGAAGTAGGAAATTGCCCATTCTGTTTGTTCCTGCCACTGTAACTCATTTTGGTAAAGATCCTTTAGTTTTCCAGTAAATTGACCTTTTGGAAACTGCTTCCAATGACGCATACTGAACTATGGCATTCCTGGGCAGGTATCAAGCCTCCTGGTGTAAGGGAGGGTGCTGGCACTCGTGAAAGACTCTCTGCTGCTACGTAGTAAATAGCTTTGCAGTCCTGAGCTGCCCTCTCTGGTAGCAAAGCAGGATGCCCAGGCACTGTACCATGTCTGAGTATGGGAGTTCTGCTTTGGCAGCAATATTTTTAATAAAAATCTTACAAAAATAGCTGTTCTGTATATTGCATTTCTGTGGACGTGTAGAGAAATTAGTGGTGTATGGTTACATGAAGGCAGTAGGTTAGATTGTGATTCCTTTACTTAAAGTCAAATTAAACAAAGCAGGTGCTTCTACAGCTGTGGTGTTGACTGTCATTCTCATTTCTTGCAGGAGCAGATTTTGGCTTTCAGACTTCTCAGTTCTCAAGACAGGGAGTTGAGCAGGAAACCTGACAGTCTCAAGTGCAACTTCTGCAGCTTGTTGAGAACAAGAAAAATGGGGCTTCTCTTGGGTCTTTGGGTTGTGATCCTAATCATGAGAACAAAAGTCTTGGATTTGCTGAGGGATCTCAGTATTGGTAGCAGAGCCATAGGGCACAGGGGCAGTGGGCTGAGGGGAGCTGATCTGGGCAGTGTCACCCAGTGTGGTGGGATCATTGTCTGTGCAACAACCGGCCTCAAAGCCACTGTGGAGCATGGCACTGCTTTTCAGTCCAAAGCAAGGAAGGAGGCTAAGCCTGTGACTTGAGACCTACTTTGAGGTTTGGTACAGCATTCTTGTCACCTGGGGTAAAGGATATTGAAAACAGTTATATTTCCTGTCTGTAAGCTGTGGATTCTTTAAGGGAGGCAAAATGCCTGAATGATTGTGAAAAATGCAAATCATGCAGAAATTATGTCATGTAGAAAGATTCAAGAGGCAGAGGCAGTCTCATCATTAGCTGCATGGCAGAGCCCTGTCAATGCGTTTCTAATGTGTGATCCCAGCACAATTTGATTTAGACAGCAAATCATCAGTCTGGGCAGGACTAGAAGATACCTCAAGACGTCTTTAAGCCTGTCACCCTGCCTCATGCAGAAATAAGGTTCCCTAACTCATTCCTGCCAGATGTTTGTCAATATTAGAATGGGTTAGACAGCGATGGAAATTCCAGTCTCTTCAGGCAAGCTGTTTACTTAGTCATCTCCACGTTGAAGAAACACATCAATACAACTGCTGATGCTCTGTTTAACCTAAACCAAATGATTAGAAATACAGTGACTTATTTGCTTGCAGAAGTACAGACAAACGGACTGCTATGTGGATATGTTTCATACTGAGCAGCTTGGGAGGACTGAAGTTTAGGATTCCTTTAAAAAAAACCCTGAGGGGACAGCTTGCATCAGGTCAGTTACAGATACAGCGCGAACAGTTGCGTTCTCCAGTGACAGCAGGGCCAACCACGATGCAATGATCCAGGACTGGTCTGCCTTGTCTTAGGCTGGAGACTGATATCCTTGCCCTTGCAGAGCCTGGGTGCTTTGTTTCTTCAGAAAGACATTTTATGAAGGCATTTAAATAAAATGTTTCTTGAGCAAGTTTGCTGTAGGAACATGCAAGTTGATCCTTAAGATTACCAAAATTGAAAGAATTGAGACAAATTCTGTAGTGATTTTGACCCTGGCATTAATCCCTTGCCTCCCTCTGTGAATTGATAAAATTACTGCACAAACTATGATTAGCTTACAGCATTACCCAAATGGTTGGCATTTCAGCACGCCAGAAGAGTTCCCAGCTTAGACTGTCCACTTGTGCTTATACAGTGTGTTCAGCACTTAAACCAAAGGCATCAAACACAGAGGTTGCAAAACCCTGTGGGTTTATGCTGTGACCAATTTCCCAGGACAGCAAATCATTCCCCATGCTGCTAAAGGGAGGGTATGCTGTGCCACTGAGTACAGTTGTTTCTGTAGCAAAGATGAGGCTTTAGGATTAAGCTCAGAAACAGATTTTCCAGGCTGATTACTAACACGCACTCATTCCACGATAAAAGTCATGAGAGATGTAGTTTCTGGCTGAGATGCTGAAAATAGTTCCTGTAACTCAGCCAGGCATGGGTACAGAAGCGGCAGCTCTTTAATGCTGCACATCAACACAATACAACTCAAGTGAGGATCTTTAAAACTGCACACCCTGGTGTGGCCAGGCTGCATCTCTCTCCCTTCCCTGAAGAGAACAGCCCCTAAGCCCTTTTGCAATTACTATTGCTGGGACCTTTGTTCTGTCTTGCCTCCAACAGCTCATTGCTCCTTGATGCTGGAGGTAACCCAGGGTTATTGGTTTAATGATGACTGTTTGGGAAGAAAGCCATCTTCTAAATTAGCACCACAGTTGCTTGCAGGAAGTCTTCCAGCACAGAGCAGGTCTGTTCCCATAAAATGAACATGCTGTGCCCATAAACAATAAAATTTCAAGTTAGGACTGGGTTGCGTAGACCATTAGGAATAAATGCACGAACATGTTGCTGTTCTGCTAACCAGTTCTGGGTATTTTTGCTGCTTCATGTGGTTTGTAAAAATGGATTTTAAGACCCTTTTCCCTAACATCATGCTGCAGCAACTCTGGAGTCTATGTTGCTGGCCTGGGGCAGGCTGGCTTACCCCAGAGGGTGTTGCTGGAGCTGCTCTGGCAGAGCTGAGGTGGGAGAAGGTCTGGGTGTTGTGGCTGTTGCCAGCATGCCATGGAGGGTCTCCTCTTCGGGGGAAGCCAGATTTACCTCACTCCTGAGGCATCTATGGGAAATGCCATACAAGAAGGAGTGTCCCCTTAAATACCCAATAAAGGAGATATTGTTGAATGAAACATGCAATGTTTCCAAAAGATGGGGATCATGATAATAGGAGGAAATGGAGAATGAGTGTGAAAAAAGGGAATAAATGGTCCTGAGAGGAGGTAGAGCCCCCACTTCCAGCTGGAAATTTCAGAAGTTTTAGAAAGATAGTGTAAAATCTGGAATGCAAGTTACAGGTGCTCCTGCCTAGAGCCAAGTTCAAATTCTCAGGGCACTGTATGACTTTGCCTTTTTCTTTTTTTTTCTGTTTTCTTTCTTGACATCTGTCCACTCTGCCTTTCAGAGCAGGGCCTTAGGTTGCCTGTGCAGCTGGCTGCTTACATGCTGTCCTTCCCCTCCTGCTCCTGTGCAAGTGTCTGTGATAAGCTTATCTTGGCACTCATCCCAGCAGGGCCCTACCAGGAGCTCCTGCCCTGCTGTGTGCTTGGCAGTGCCCTGCAGGGAAACCCTGGCACTATCAAGGGCCAGAGTCTAATCTGGGAGCTGCACCTTCCCCCCGTGAAGGGATTGTCCCTCTGGCTGGCAGGCAATACCCGGGTGGGGTAGAGCTCTGCCAGCACAGCAGGGCTTGAAGCTCCCAGCTCCCAGCCTCCCTCTCCAGGGCTGCTGCATGGAAGTGCTGGGGCAAGCGGGGTCCTGTCCACTTCCAGCTCACACAGCTGGGGGGAACCGTGTTCTTCCCGCAGCCCTCTAAAGAAAGGGTTGCCTTAACATCCTTAAGTTGCAATTTCCACAGGCATCCCCATGGCTCCTGCAGTTCTGTCTGAAGAGCCTCCTGTATCTTTGTTGGAAAGTGGGTTGTGTGTTTCTAACCCTGTTTAAAGAGGATGCAGAGAACACCTGATGATTGTCACAGCCTCTTCTGCAGTGAGTGCTCCTCCTCCACCCTTCCCTTTTTTCTCTGCCCTGGGTTAAACCTCTTCCTTCAGCCTTTCTTTCTTGTTTGGGTGTGGTTTGTAACTCCTGTTTCTCTCCTCTCAATCCTCTCAGTTTACCAAGTTTGATAAAAGTAGTGATGTCTGTAATGGGATGTGGGATGTGGGACGTGGGCTGAGTCTTCCGAGTGTAGAGCCCTGACCCTGAGGACACACAGCCAGAAGGAGACTCTCCAGGAGCAACAGTGTCACACAGTGTCTGGTTTGCCCAGCCCTCCACCTGGCCGCATCGCTTCCTGGAGCCCTCCACAGAAAGGGAATTCAGAGGCCATTTTGCAAGGTGCCTTTGGTCTGGTGGCAGGTCAGGGCAGTGGCAGGATGTTGCACGGGGGCAGGTGACTGCTGCCCTTGTTTGCTCTTTGGCTTCTCTGAGGTCCAGGGGATACATCTGAAGGTGGTGGTTGTTCTCCAAGCCCTCCAGGCTCTTACCTATCATGAGAGTTTAATTGTAGAGTTCTTCCCACACTGTAGCTGCGAGAATGTCCTATGGATGTAAAATGCTGGCAAGTGGAGACTCTGAGTATGTACCCAGGTCTGCAGGGCTGTAATGCACAACAGAGCTGGAAACCAGGTGCCTTTCAGGGACTCAGGTTTTAAGCTATTGAAATTGTGAAATGTGCTTAACAAAAGGGAAAGGCCAGCTGCATTGTAAATTGCTCACTGTCAGTATTGGTTTGTGTATTTGAGACCTAAGAAAATGCCAGCATGATCTGACCCAGGAGAATGAGATAGGTTTCTAGCTGTCTTTGTACTAAAATCTAGTTAAGTAAATTGGCTTTAAAATTGAGTGTGTGTGTGGTGGTGCTGTCCCTGCGAGTCAGCACTCGTATGGATGAATAATAGTGCTTGGGAATGTTCCTCAAAACTTCAGAGCTGTTTATGGCTGAGTGCATGTTCCTCTCACTGCAAATTTCAGCCTGCACCCAGAGCATGGGTGTTTGCCACAGGTGCTGCTGATCTGAAACCCCAGTGATCCAGTGTCATCTCTGCAAGACAGAGGTCAGCTCCAGGAGTCCACACAGGCATTGCACAAAGGAGCTTTAGCATGTCCTCTCTCAGGGACCTCCTCTTCTTTCAGTTTAGGACCAGTAAAGCTGACAGGCTGCAGTTTTGAACTAGAACTCTGCAGAAGAGGCCTTAATTAAATCATTTTTCTGAAGTAATTAAAAGACTGTAAAATAATCATGTAGACAGCAGCTACACCATGGTTTGAAACCTGCCTTTCTCCTCCCTGCCAGGAAGTCAAGTGAATCTTGGCCACATCTATCCCAGAACAGTAGGTATCCTCCCAGCCAGGGTGTCTCTGAAGGAGTTGCCACACGGAAGAATTACACCCACTGTGAAAGGTAATTTCAGAGGAAGGCAAGCAGGGTTACTGCCCTATCCACAGGTCCTTGTGCCTGTGGAGCTTTGTTTATGTTTGTTCTTGCATTGATCATCCTTAGCAACATCTTTAACTCTGAATATATTTGTTTAATTAAACGCTTTTAACATTCTTTACAGGGCTTCTAATTGCCGAGTGCCCCAGAGGAGCTCGCAGGAGACAGCATGGGTTGTGAAACACTGAACAGCCTCCTTGGGGCTCAGAGGGCCCAAACATGAGCATTTTAGCTTTACATTCTGCTGCTCTCTCCTCACTAGACTGAGAAGAGGCTGGTAGTGGAGGAGACCTCAGAGATGTGGTTTTGTTAGGCAGCAATCAGTGCTCCTGACAACCTGAAGGGCTGCTGCTATTATTAGCAAAATGGTGGTGGTGTGATTAGCTCTGTGCAAGACTTGAGTTCAAAGAAGCTTAAAGGATGAATGGAGAGATGCAAACTGGACTAGGCACTGGATATTATAAAACTACGTCAGTCCTATGTGATGTGGAAAAAGGTGTGTAGACGCTGGTTCTCCACTTGTTATCCTGCTGGCCACAGCATTTCTGGTACTTAACAGCTAACGGGCCCCAGTGTGAGCTGCTGCTCCTCAGTGTATGGGAGTGGAGCAGGTGGGGTGCCCGGGATGGGCTCCCCATGCTGGGATGTGTAGTGGGGCTCAGCAGTTTACAAGGACTTGGGTTAAAAATGCTCTGAGCCCCAAGATCATTTGCCCTCAGCAGCCCCACTGCTGCAGGGGTGTCTCTGTTCCTGTGAGTAACTGTGAATGACACATTTTGGAGAAGAAAACTCTAAACACTCATTTTAGTACTAAAGTATTTTGCTGTGGTGCTATTTAGGACGTTTACTGCTGTGAAACTCCTTGTTACAGGACATTGGGGATGATAAGAGTTTTCTTAGTCTCAAGAGGATGCAAAGGAAGTTGATGGGAGAGAACTCCAGGGAAGATTAGCAAATACATGGAAACTACCTCTGCTGTGGCATGGCCCTGGCTTTTGCCCTGATTTTCCTATGATCTGCAGCACCTCCTTTGGCTGCTGTCAGGAAGGGAGGTTCTCCCACAAAATACCCTGATGGAGAGCAAACACTGCTTCCTTCCCTCGGGAGGCACCACAACTGCAACGTGCTCACGCTGCAGAGCACACAGCATGGCTGCCAGCCTCAGGCATGGCTTCAATTCCTCCATCATGACACCTTTATTACAGGGTGCTTGGGATAACATTCTGTGTCAGAAAAGCTAAATTCCCTGTCTCATTTTTTTCCATCCTTTAACAGCACATACTTACTTTGCTTTTTCCAGACCAGCTAGCGGTGTCATCTGGGCACACAGGCACCATCTGCTCAGAGGGGAGAGAGAGGCTTTACTCCTTGCTGTAAGCCACAGCCTTTGATAGAGACGACTTTGATTGTGTCACACAAACAGACCCAAATGATGGTATGTGCCCCCTGTTTGGGGGCTCCTCCCCAGCAGGACTCCTCTCCTTCCTGCTGCTTGCAGGATGCTCCATCATTTGTTGCTGAGTTCCTGAGCGATCTGAGCTTGTACGGCCTTCTGGAACTGGCTCCAGCGTGGGCCCCTGTGCAGGAGACAAGGATGGGACTTCAGGCACTGCTGGCAGAAGATACTTGAGTCCTTCTCCTGCTCACAGAGAGGGAGAAGGGACTGCCAGATACCCCCATCCTCCCTGATTTGTACTAAAGACGGGCATGTACCTCTGGTCTGACACGTGGGGAGGAAGGGATGGATGGCTGGTGCCTGGCTTTTGTTGCTTTTGTGTCTCTCCAGAGCACTGTCCACAACAGGACCCAGATGGGGCTCCTCCACCTCACCTGCATGCTAGGGGCTGCTGAGGGGTGTGCTGATTTTGGGGCAGAACGAGCTAACCATTTTGGAGTTCTTTGGAGCTGACTTAAAAAAGCAAAAGTTTTTCAGACTGAGCAGACAGAGCCTCTTCCTCTCTCCCAGAGCAGTCACCACGTTTGGAGATGCAGCCCTTGTTTCCTTCTATGAGGTTTTGCACAAAGGCAGTGGCTAAGTGGCTGTCAAAGGCCAGGGGGATGGAAATTTCCTGTTTCTAATGTTGCAGGGTTGAAGCGAGGCACAGCTTGTGAGATTAATGCAATGATTACGAGGAGTTTGGAACTGGTCCTAACATATCACAGAAAGCAAAGAAATCCTGCAGTTCAATGTGCTGACTGTTCACAGGGCTCCTCTGCCTCTTCACTGTGCACCTCCTGAAGCTCTGTCATAGAAAGCATATGGTTAAATGAGCTCCAGTGAAACAATCCTCTAAAAAACCTGGGTTGCTTCTCAGAGCTCGATCACTAACTGCAGTAGAGGTGAACTGTTCCTGCCCTAACCCCTCTTAAAGGACTTTTGTCTTTTACCAAAATGTTTGTTCTGAAGTCCTTTGGCTTCACATTCAAAATGAATTGAAACTTGTTTTTTTCCAGATGCCTCTTTTGAAAAAACTGCACACTTGAGCCATTGTGCATGGCAGCTCTGATTTCAACCTGCTAAAAGTTTGACAGTATCTGCAGTCTTTATTTTCTCTTCCATGTGGGTTGGGTTTTGTTTTGGTTTCTTTTTTTTGCTGCCAATTTGGAACACAAAAAGTTCTGGCTAAAGTCCTTCCTCCCTAATAAAATCTAGTACAAAACTTCTGAAGGAACCATTCTAGTGCATCGCCCTTTTAGTATGTGGGGACCATTTTCTTCCTGAAAGGATGTTACTGTACACTTATGCTAACTTTATCGGAAAAAAAACTACTGTCTAAAATTCAGGGCCGTTTTGGAGATGCTGCCATCCTTCGTTAACTAATTTGCTGTTTTATTGAAACCGCAGAATTGTGGGGAGCATTTCTGTGCCAGGCCTTCTCAATGGGCTGGTTGTGCTCAGGTAAGTGCTCAGTGCTGCAAGGGTTGCACAACCCAGTCCTTCAGCTTCTTTAAGTATCTTTTTACAAGCTCTAGAATCAGTATTTGTACCTGCAATATTTTTACTTTGGTGCAGTTCTCTGTAGCAGTAAAGCACTGTATATGGGATGTTTATTGGGCAAACACCATGGCTTCAACTCCTGCAAATGAAACTGACTTTATTTTATTGATTTTCACTATTCCAGGCATACCAAGAGAAAATACAAACACCGTATAGAATGTGGATCTTCAGATGCCATTTGGGGATAAATATTTACAAAGACACGAGTTACAGATAAAGACATGAGTTACAGGCAAAGAAACATCCTCAGGGCTGAAAAAATGTCCAATCTTTATGTTGTCCCCCTGTCTTTGCTGATCTGGCTCAGTCACAGAAATAGCAGTGAGCGCTTGGCTGGTCAGCCTTGCCCTGGCACCTGAATCCAGAACTACACAGGGGGCTGAGAAGGCAGGGCACTCCTTTTCTCTGCTCTATGTGTTTTGCTGAAGAGGAGAGCCAGATGGTGATATTCATTCCGGTGGCATGGAGCAGCAGACACTGGCCTGCTGGGAAAAGATCCAAGACCATCAATTCATTTTCATTGCCCATGAATGGTGAGTGTATTGATTTAATCCAAGAGCTAGAACTGACAATGCCATATCCACGGTTGCTGATATATAGCTTTGCTTTTCTTGTGACTTAGAGCATCCAGGAAGTAGCTTTAAACAAACAGCTTATATGTCTTCTTTTGGGAGGGAACTGATAAAAGTTCATGGAGAGACAGTCACTCTGGCACAGTCCTCATTACACTGGATGAATCCTGGGCAGATGGGAACTACCTTGGTTGTTGTGGTCAGTGTACAAATTACTTTAATTTGCTGAAGGAATCAGACCTGACAGGGCTATAGAACTTCATAAACAACTTTAATTTTCTTTTTACCTATTCTTACTCAGACCCTCAGGCGAAGAAGACACAAAGTTTTAATTCAAAACCCCACATCCTACAGTTGATGTCCTAGGTGTCCCACATTTAACAGCAGGTTTATTTGGTTTCTGTGTTTTAAAAAAATGCATGGAGATCTCTGACCTTTTCACTTGAGCTAAACTTCATGGTAAGGCAGGGTATGATCACAGCACAGTTCCAGTGCTGCTGTCTTTGGTTTGACCAGCAGTGGCATGGATGACAGCAAAGGGTCTTGAGACTCTCTACTTCAAATGTCTATAAAAATACCTCTCCTACTGTTGCTGGCACAGCCCTGACTGTGCACATAGGAACCCCACCTTCACTGGCTAGTAGGTGCCTCTGATTTCCCATGCTTCTTGTGCCAAGGAATTTTGCAATTTTTTTTGTGTAACTTGGATGGAAAGTGGTATTTCGGTGTTTTTTGTGTTATTGCTGCTTTTGCTCTCCTTCCCCTGGTATATATCTTGGAGAGTTTATACATCTTAATGAAATTATGCAAAGGGGAGGTGGTGCCCAGAGGAAAGGAGAATGGAAAAAATTCTATAAGCTTCCAGAAATAACACAGAAACCACTTTTTTTCTATAATACTGAAAGCCTGTTCTAGATGAGTAAATTAAAATTATTTGTTAGTAATACGCTGAAAAGACGATATAAGTGTATTGGTGTCTGCTAGGAATGCCCACCGGAACAGGATTCCACCTCTACAAGCACAGCCACCAGAGAATTTTGCTGGTGCAGCCAAGGGTTTTTCAGAGGACAGACGCTGGGATGGCCCCTTTCAAATGCCATCTGATGAATCACACTTTTCTGAGGTAGTTGTGGAGTAGACTTTGGCTCTGAATATAAATTTCACTGAACAAGCACAATGCAGGAAAAATTCCTTGTGCATAATACGAGGATAAAGCTACAGCCAGTCTAGCCCCCATCAGCTCCTGGGGCAGCCAACTCCCACATGGACTCTGACTCACATGGAGCCTGAGCTGGCCTTTGCTTGTGGGTGTGAGCTGGGCAACCAGAGTGCTTGGGGCCAGTGTGAGGCTTTGCCCACGGTATATACATTTCCAAAGCCTGGTATTTTGTGTGCAGGCATGCTGCAGGAGGCAAGGCAAGCCCATTGCTTCATGGAACACTAATCCTGGTGTCCTGGGTCTCTGGCCCAGACCCATAATAACATTATGTTAGATGTGTATGTTTGCATTTGATTATTGCCTCTCATAGAAAAATACATAGGCAGATGTCCCTCACTCTGTAGCTCTCTGTTACTTTGCCTGTAGTTGCTGGAGTTGTAACTGTGAAGGGAGAAGCAAAAAGGAAGAGAGGTGTATCTCAGCTACAGGTTACATCTGGTTCAGAGCCCATAACAAAACCAGTTCACCAGTGCCCATGTCTGGAGACAACTGGGCTGGGTGGGAATTGTTGACAGGAGGGGAGAGTCTATGTATTTCTTTTTTGTTTGAATCCTGATTTGACCGTTCTGTCACAGAATGCTTAACATACGCCACTTAGAAAGTTAAAATACAAGTCTTCAAAGTTCCCTTCCAGAGCTACCTAAAATACTTCTGGGATCTGTGCAGGGGAAGCTCAGTAGTGAAGGGGGTGAATCCATTAACCTAGCAGAAGTTGAGGGTACATGTCCCTTGGTAGCAAAAATAGGTGAGAAAAACTGCCTTTGAATCCCGCATCACCACAATACTCACTCCTTCCCTCTCTCAGAAATTCCCTTCAGGAGTGCTGATTCAGCTATTTGTGTGACTGCACATAAACTGGATGAAAGAATGAGGTTTTTAAAAGTCCTCAAAAAGGGGGAAGTTGTGCACCTGTGCAGAAAAACCATGTTGTGCATCCACATTAAGATCTACAGTTGTGGTTAGATGAGGTTATCTGCACTTAAAGTGTTTCTGGATTGGGACCACAGATTATGAGGCTCACTGGAACCACGTGCCCAACAAATATATGACCCTGGAGCACAGAGCTGAGTGAAATCCATGTTTCACAAGGATTTTTGAGAGGCAGCCAGCACTGTTTTCAGAGTGCTCTCAAATATTGTGGAGGAAATGTTGACAGATACTGCAATACTCATACTGATGAATATGCTCAGGCTGTATGGAGCATCTCTACATTCGTGCCAGGACTTGAGACCCAGAGTAACAAGTGCAGTGCAAGAGGAGGAGGAAGAAAAAGCTACTAATGAGCAGATGCTTTCTATCATTTTCTGGATGAGCTGCTTTGGCCTCAGAAGAAGCTGTCTCCTGGCAGGCAGAGCTGCACTGAAGAGCAGAGCAGGCAGAGTTACCAGGGCACAAGTCATTTTCAGACCATAAAGAGAAGTTTCTTTCCCAGGGAAGAGCTGGGGGATGTGAGACCTCCATCAGTGCCAAGGCACTCATATCCCTGACACCCTGAGAGCTGCTGCCCTGGCTGCTGACATGTGGAGAGTGGCACAGCAGCCACCTTTTGCAGTGAATAAACCAATCCTATCTCCAGACCAAGGGTCCAAAGTGAGTTTACCAGCACAATCATTGAGCTAACAGAGTGTGTAATCATCAGATGTTTCACAGAAACTGCAGTGTTTGTATATGAGGCTCCTCATTGCAGATTAATGTAAAGCAAAACAAATGGGAAGCACAGAGAACCATTATTTTCAGCGTTTAATTTTCATGTTGCACTACATGCAAAAATCTGATTCAGAAACATGTGCAGCATACGTAAGTTCTATGATCCTTGAACAGTAACGGGTTTGCTGAGACTTCTGTCATCCTTGAATTGCATGGGAAGTAAGCATGAATGCAGTGTGAGAAAGAAGCTGTAGCTATTTTCTTCTCTTACACTTTTTAAAGGGGTTTGCATATGTACCTTGTTTTCATAAAACTATGCTGCAATTCCCTAGAAAAATGTCAGTAACCTGGAAATAAACTCTTACATGAAAGTCTGACTGTGTTCCATGATGTACATGTATCATAAACCCAGCAAAAACACAGGGCAATTTTCCCTTCCTGCACTATGGGAAAAATCCTTCTAGGTCCTTCAGTAATACTCACCAACATAACACAATTTAAGGAAAAAAATGCTGAGCACTCTCATAGCAGGAGGTATTGGCCATGTGGAAATTGTTCCTGGTAAGAACTACTTTGGAAACACAGAAAAAAAAAAATACTTGAAATGTTATGTCAAATCATATGCTGACATTCTGGTGATTCTATAAGTCTTGTAACAGTGTTTGCTGTACACCTCTGCAGTCTGACTCAAGAGAGCATGAAAACTTGAGCTTTAAGTAACAATAAAAACTATAAATTAAAAATGAGAAAAAATATTCCTCAGTCACACTGAAAAGTCAAGAATAAAGCTCAAGTGCAAAGGCTCAGAAAGTGGTCTGCAAATGCAAATATATATATACACTCAGCCTTTTTATGTCCCGTCCCGTCGCGCCCCCCCCCCCCCCACC
>VZTE01005845.1:3133419-3144341 GCA_013397775.1 Eulacestoma nigropectus | reverse complement strand
GGGCGCGGGCAGAGCCGGGGGGAGCTCGGGGCGAGCTCTGTGAGGGGGTCGTGTCAGGAGCCTGGAGATCCGATAGGAGAGCGAGCCGCCTCTTGTTGCGGCTCCCTGTCTCTCCCCTCCAGCTCTTGCTAAGCACTAAGTCATTCTCACTGACCCATCCTCTCCAGCTGAAGACAGAGATTGGAGATTCCCAGATACCCCCATGCATTGTGGTGTGAACATGCCCAGTGGGTCAGTCTCAGGTATGAGCTATAAATACGTCTAACCTGTAAAAAGAGTTGGGGCTGAACAATCAGTGTTGACAAAAACAAAAAAGCAAACGGGTTGTTAAAAGTGCGTAAAGTGGTCTGAGTGCACATGTTGTTTTCTGGAGGAGTTGTAACTGTCTGGGAGCGAGACTTGATTTTCATCTTGGGCATGTCAACATGAACTCCTGCACGTTCCAAATGAAAAATTGTGAGATAAACGAGTGGGGATGGGGGGTGGGGTAGAAATACAGACTTTTCTTAAAATGATGGTTTTTTTACATAAACCAGTATATTCTTTCAGAGTACTGTATTTGATTCTTACTACTTCTGTTGAAAAGAAAGGATGTTTTACTTTTTTATAAAAACCAGAACCTGTAACTGCTTGGGTTTCATTTACTTTTCCCCCCTAAAGTTTACGTTAGCAGTTTGGGAAGGAGTATAGAAAACATGTAAAGTCAACACCAGAAGCTACCTCTTGTTTTTGCAGTGTCAAAAGTACCATGTAGAGAAAACAAAAAGAAATGCATGTATTTTGGTAAGATGATTGAGGTTTTAAGTTTACAAAAGACTCAAGAAATGTTTTGACATGTCTTGCCAGCATGCAAGCGAGTATTAAAAGGATCTTAATATAAAAGCTTTCCTGAAACTGTATCCAAGCTTCATTTACAGATCCTGTCAAATAAGTGCTTGCTGTTGGATCTCTTAATACTCTTGTTGGCTGTAATATGGAAATAACACATTGGATTACAGATGCATCTTTGATTGCAATATAATAATTTTTGTAACACATTTCTTGAGTCTTAGCTCTTTTTTTTTTGCCAATTATATTGTTTTGCATTTATCTTTACTCATAGTAAAATAAATAAATTAAAGATGTAGCTCTGTTTTTTCATCTTTTGTATTGATTCCTAATTAAATGTCCATTTGATTTTTAGAATGAAAGGTTATTCTTAAGTGCCAGTTTAAGTGTCTTATGGGAATATTCACTGTAACCGGTAACCAGAACCTGCTTTTCTGAGATCTAATGACACTAGTATTAAAGTGAATCCAGGCTTATCCTAGGGGAAGTAACTAATCAAATGTGTATTGTACAATTAGAGTGTTCCTTTCATGTACCTCTGTAATAATAGTTTTCATTGTGTTAATTAAGCTTTCTATTATTTGTAATTATTAAAAAAGTTTAATTATGATGTATGCAGCTTGAAACTTTTACCATGACTGTTTATAGATTGTATGTACATGAGCAAGGCATGCATAAAAATTGTTTTACCTAGGTTCTGTACAGGGAGCTGAAGGCTGTTTTGTGGGGGTTTGGAAGATGGGCAACAGAGGGTGGATGCTGGGAATTCTCATATTTGCCTAGTTTTCATTTGAGCTCTTGGCAAGGTTCTTCCTGTTGGAAACTTTTAGCCAGTGGGAAGCACTTTCAGTTGTATGTCTGATGACTCCTGTAATTGCACTATTGTCCCTTCCTGCTGGTTCAGTTTGAGTCAGAGTTGGCCTTCAGAATAAATTATGTTAGTATTATTAGCAGAAACATTATTAAATATTCAGGTTAGTATTTTAGTTACTGCAACTATTGTCCTTTGAATCTGGAAGGGGAAGTGGCCTAAGGACAAGATTGTGATCCTAACAACCTAGACATGGTGTTATGAAAAAGTAATGTGCTTGGAGAAAATACTGCTTCCTATGGCACAATGGATCCTTAAGCTTTTTGTAGTCAAAATTTAGCTTTTTTTGATTTATCATTTCTTACTGCAAGATCTTTCTCATTTCTCATTTTCTTAGCCTTTTCATATGCTTCACATGGAGCACACTGTTTAAAATGATTTCTTGTCGTTATGCTCTGAATATGATTTCAGTGTTCTCTGGTCTAAAGTTTTTTCTTTTAAATGGAGTTCTTTGTACCAAGAGATTCTGAGTCTTATGTACTGCTTGTTTAACTTCGTAGTTCTTTTCCTTCGGAAAATTTGATTTTTGTTTTCTGGCTATTGAGATTTGTTTTGCGGCTGTTTTAAATGATCTCTCCACCAAATATGGTGTCTTTTTTTTTTTTAAATTCATCTGAATAAATAGATATACATGAACATTTTAATTTGTAAATTGAACTTTTATTTTAGTATCCCATTCTCCCATTCTTTTATTTTAGAGGTAATATATTTTTTTCACCTTTGACGTAGCTCTTCTCCCCTCTTTTCTATATTTCAGTAGGCAAGTATGATCTAGAAATTAAAAACCAGATAGTTCTTTCCAAGTTCTTCTATTTCTGTGCTTTAGTTCAGTGGCTCATTCATCCACAGGGTATTTATGCAAGAATCTGCAGATGCCATAACATGATGTATTCCCTTAATAAATTCTTTGTTTCAGGTGCTTTGATAATGCCTTCATCTCAGAGATGCACTCTTTCATTTTTAAGCTTTAAGGGCAAATATGGACCACTGCTTTTTAATCTTTTTAATTGTGTAGTTTTCAGAGATACACAGATACAGTATTTCTTCAAAGATTTTTTTGATAAGCAGTTACTAATTAAACTTAAATGAACTACAACTCTCTTGACTTTTCAGTGTGAGACACTGGAATACAGTTTCTGCTGTTTTTTCCTGTAGTGCTTAAGCACATGTTCTCTTAGCATGTGAAACAGTTTCACATTTAGTCTGCACAGACAGGCAACTTCTGCGTATCTCTACTGGTGGTGACAGTGATTATGAAGTCCTTTTTATTTTCGTTTAACTAAATGAATATTTACTGTTATCTTGTATGTTTCCCCCTTTTTTAGGATAAAGCCTGTCTGGAGAACATACTTTCAGAGTAAAGAAAAGTTTTAATACCTGAATAAATACTGTACTTGTTAATTTGAATGCAGTATCTTTGTCAAGCTCTGGACAAGAAGTATAAAATGTAGGAATCTTTGGTAAAGTTTGCGGCTGATGACTGAACCAGGAGGGCAGTGATTGGAATGATAGGTTAACTGCTCAGCAGTGCAGAACAGTTCATTAGATAGTTGTAAGGCGATCATAAGGTCACCTTCATTAGATCAGGTCAAAGGTGTCTGTCCCACCTCGCCAGTATCCGGTATGTCACTGTCTGTTTGAAGGCATGGAACAAGTAGTACAAGTACTCCTTGGGTATATTTATATGCCTTCACTGGTTTGCAGCTTGAAGACTTTCCCAGCCAGAGACATAGTCTGTGTTTGACATACTTTGAATTTCTTGTCAGTTGATTTATCCAATTTCTGTCTTAAATCTACGTAAATTTTAAGTAACTTATTACTTGTAACTCAGTTCTAGGACTCGTATGTCTGTTTTGTGAAAAGTGAATTGGATCCTTCTTTAGCTTGTTCTGTGTAAACTTCATTTGCTACCTCTAGTTTCTTGGAGTAAATCATTCAAGTGATCATCCCTCTTCATGTCTTTGTACCTTTTGCATTCCCTGTTAATCATTTTCAAATGTTAGTATGTTATAATGCAGGTAGATGCAGGGCAGTGAGTCTGGAAAGGGATGAGTAAGTTGTTCACTGTTAGGGAGGAGATAGTGGTGATGTCCTAAAGGCAGGGATTTGAGGATTTAGGGACTGGCATAGCTCTATAGCAAGACTGCTGATGTTATGTAACATGAACTGAGTAAGGAGTGTTGAGCAACTGTGGATGTCCAAAGTTATCCTGTGATTGTAAATTGTATTTTAGTGTTTGCTTTCATGATAAAAATTTAAGACTAAAACTTTATTTCAAAATGACGCTTCCAACCATTTTTTGGAAAAGTTCTTTGCACATGAATGGTTTTGTGTTTTTCCAATACTGAACTTCTGGCATATGGATAACACTGGTCTCTACTTCCTATGCTGTAGTAGAATTGCATTGCAGTGGCAGGAATCTTGACAGTATGTTGTGTTCTTCCTTGTTGGATGTTTTAATTCAGTTCTCAACTCTTAACCTCACTGATTTTGTGCCATCGTAGGGCCTGTAGATAATAGGGAGCAGGTGAAACTAAGGTGAATTATTGGGTGCTTTCGGGTCAGGTATGTCAATTTTCAGAATGTCAGTGTCTTGATTAGTTATACTGTATTAAAAAACGTAACAATCTGGATCTGAGATTAGATGATCCCATGTTCAATCTTAATTTCTGTGAAACTGAGTTTATTTTGTTGACTGTCTTCTCTTTTTGCTGGTCTGCATCTTTGTGTATACAGTCTTGAGGGTACTGTACTGGATTAGGTGGCAGATCATTAAGAAACACTGGAGAGGAACATTAGATACTTTTATTAGAAGCCTCAGACATTTCTTTTTTACAGTAACTCTTTGCAGTTTAAATTGATGATGGGTGATGCTACATGAGTAGTATTTTGAAGTTTTTTTTGTGCTTTGATTTTCTTTTATCTTTGCATCTTTATTGTATGTTCAGAATATGTAAAGGTACAGTGTGACTTCTATGTTTGAAGGTTTTTTTTCCCCCCAGAAGTATCATCTTTAATTTTTTACAAAGTATCTATGATCATTAGAGTAAAAATAAAATCAATAATAAGTCTTTATTTGTTGGAGTCCCTGTTCAGGCATGCTAAGAATATCTATGTAAAAGTGATATAGTCAGCTTAATATCATTTGTAGAATTCTCGTTGTTGACAGATACAAGAAAGTAAATTACAGTGAGTTAGTGCTAACAAGAACCAGGTACAAATGGGATATGATTTATGTATGTATTTTCAGCACTACAGTTATTTTCATGAAATGATATGCACAGAGAGTTCCTGTATTTCTTTAAATAGGACAGTTTCTTATGACTTCAGGAGAGCTAATTGTCCTGGAAGAGTCAGTGCTTTACATGTGGAGATACTGAAATGTATAAAATACTCCCTCTTGTCAGAGCAAACAAGTACTTGGTTTTATTTTTATCCTTCCTGTGTTCATTGTGTGTTCCTTCTCTCTGTTACCTTTTCTGTGAGTGTTGACTTGACAGGTTTTCTTGGTATTACCCAAAGCTTAGCGTTGGTTGGTACTGGGAAGCAGTTTTGGTCTTCAGAATGGCAGTGAAGTGCAGATTTTGTACGTTACAGGAAGACAGTGGTTCATACTCGTTATGCAGATCTGCAGCATTGTTTTAGTGCTATGAATTTGAGTGATTATTTACCCAGAATTTTTACAAAGACCTTCCCGTGCTGGGGAGAAAGTTGGTTCTTTTGCCAGACTTCATTACAAGATACTGAGATGTCAGGAAGTGACATCAGTTCAGCTGTGAAATACCGGCATCTTTGCGCAGTTAGTGAGCTGCAGCTCAGTGCTGATTTGGGTGGATTTTTGTTTGTGCTGGATGGCAGAAAATTCTTTTGTTTGACTGTAGCCTATGTACAGAGCCTGCACTGCAGCATGACAGCTTGTAACCTTGACCCAGGGTCTCAATGTGAGTGAAGGTTTCTTGGGGCATTGGATAGAGAGAGCAGATGCCTATGAGCTCTTAGTATTATTAAAGGGTTGGAAGTGGTCTTAATTCTCTGCAAACTTCTGATATATCCTACATCAGGTGTCTTCATTTAATTCTCTTAATTTAACTTATATTGATTCCAGCTGATGGAACAATAATCCTGAGTTACCTACTAGTGGAAAAAATTACAAACTTGATTCCAGTCAAGAGGTGCTCAGATGATGACAAAGCTTCTCTAAGCACAGTGTCAAAATTGGTTTGCAACTGTCAGTTTTGTGTTTTGTTTGTAAGCACCGTGGCAAAGAGTAAACCTTTTAATTAAAAATTTAAACTAGATTACTTAATAAGACTTCTCACTTGCTTTCTTTATAAACATTTTTCTGCTCTTTTTTTAGACATGGACCGTGATTATGGGCATGGAGGCTATGGTGGCCCACGATCCATGGACTCTTACCTTAACCAATCCTATGGGATGGAGAGTCATGGAGGTGGAGGCGGAGGAGGTGGTGGTGGTGGTAACAGGTAAAATAATCCTTCAGTTGTCCCAAGAATTGATCAAATCCAATTTAAGTTTAAATCATTCTTCTAACTTAAGTGTTCCTGAGGCATGTTGTTATGATTTTGTATGAACACTTTCATTCTGAGTCTTCATGTTTGATAAATACTGGCAAATACTAAACTCTTAAGTGCTAGATTCTTGTAATAATCAGCATTTTTGTGGAAAAGTTTGATGGTGAAACAGTGCGTCTGAATGAAAATAGCAAAAGTTTTGTTTTTCAGTATTGTCTAGCAATTTGTAGCTGATTGGCCTGACATACCATTTCTGACACAGCAGACTAGACCTAATTGGTTTAGTGTCTTAGACTGAATCTATCAACATTCCGTTTTCAAGGAACATTTAGGGTATGTGTTCTTTGGTTTGAATGTGCAGTGCTCAAGTGATCTTGATATTGAATCTGAAAGTCATGTCCAGATTATTTCATTGGAAGGTACTGATCACACTTGAAACTGTGTGCATGTTCTGGGCTGCTTTGTAAGATGGATTAGTCTAAAACTAAAAATTCTGATGCAGTGGTCTTAAAGTTGTGTATTTAATGCTAGGATACTATTACTTTGCTCTTTCAGCTAAAAACAGCAGGGAGCAGCTGATTTGATTTAGGTCTTGTATTCAAAGAAGCATGCTTTTCAGTGTAGTGATTTTATCTTGAAGGAGATAAAATGTGAAGAAAACAACTTAGATAACCTGATGGTTTTCTTGTGTGAGCCCTTGAATTTTTATCTGGCTGTAGCCAGATTACTGTATGGTTCCTGTCTGTAGTCACTGTGGTGCCACTGGGGAAGGACAGTACTAAACAGGGAGGCTGGAGGAGTGTTGTGTCTTGCTGCTCGGTTCTATTAAGCATTTTAGTTAAGTATAACTTGTTTAATGATGAACATTAATACTGATTTAAAAGTCTGAGCAGAGATTCAGGAATGAGCTGTACCTACCATATAGTAATCTGCATATGATGGAGGTTGAATGACTAGAACACCAAAATGTCTCTTGCTATGTAACCTTAATATTATGCATGGGCTTTTCTAGTGTCATTTTCTGTGTATCTTTGAGTCTTCTGAGATGAACATGTTTTAAAATGAAGGCACTCAGTTTCCTGTAGATGCAGTTAGTAAGTTGAGTCTCTTCTAGGTTATATTGTATCAGTTAAGGGATTGTCTTTCCCAGCTTCTCAATCACCCTATTATATCCGTGCAGGGACACTAATGTGTTTCCCTTCCAAGTAGCTACGAATATTGATTTCTAGCCTGACACTGCCCCCACCCCAGGCAAAGCAAATTCTTGATAAATAGCTAGAGATTTTAGCTCCTTGTTACTTTACCCTATAATTCCAAGAACTGTTTTTGTGTCCACTGTGCATGCACTGGGGAGACTTTCAAAATCTTGAGTTGCTAGACCTAGTGGTCTGCAAGTGAAAGCTGGATACACTGAAGACCATGAACTCTTTTGATTTTGAGACTGAATTGTACAGGGAAGAAAATTTCCAGAAAGTACAAATATGAATGAAGAGAATGTGTATTTTTCCTTTAAAATGAGAACTGTGAGGTACTTAAAACTCACAACTGTACCACGAAAAACCAAAAGATTTTTTTTTCTCAGTTCAGAACTAAGCCGCCTCTTAACTGCTGTTTAACTGTTAGACTGTAAGGGTGTATGATTTGAAGAAAGGGGAGTTTGACTAGGCTTTGAATGTCTGCAGGTGATTATTTTTGTGAGACTAGGGCTGGGCTCTAATAATGTTTTAGTAAATAAATGTTGTTGAAAATTTTAAGTAAACAAAGTTCAGGTATACTGAACTTTAGAATTGTTTGTAGCAAAAATGGCTCAGATAGCTTTCTATCTGGTCATAGTATGAATTGCCCAGCCCTAATCAAGGTTAAACAATAACACAACTGTACGGACCAGTATAGTAATAAATTTATTTTAGTTGATAAATGTCAACTGATAACTTGTCTTTTGAAATGTATAACATTAGTAAGCTTACTTTTTTTTCTCCTCACTGTGCAACTTTTCCAGGTTTGGACCTTATGAGTCTTACGACTCCGGGTCTTCTCTGGGTGGGCGAGATCTGTACAGATCTGGCTATGGTTATAATGAACCCGAACAAAGCCGCTTCGGAGGTAGTTATGGTGGTCGATTTGACAACTCCTACCGGAATAGCCTTGACTCTTTCGGAGGTAGAAACCAGGGCGGGTCTAGCTGGGAAGCACCTTACTCCCGTTCAAAATTGAGGCCTGGGTTTATGGAGGACAGAGGAAGAGAGAGTTACTCTTCCTACAGCAGTTTTTCTTCACCCCATATGAAGCCTGCACCTGTAGGCTCTCGGGGGAGAGGAACGCCTGCTTATCCTGAAAGTGGATTTGGAAGCAGAAACTATGATGCTTTTGGAGGACCATCAACAGGCAGAGGCCGAGGCCGAGGAGTAAGTACAGAATCTTTTCAGATTCTTTTCACTAGACACTCTTTTAAACCCTTTCAAGACCACTGCTTTAAAATGAATGCACTGTTCAGTACAGTGTGGGGGTTTTGTCCAAGCAAACTATCATGGTTGACAATGTTGTTTATCCCCTTGAAGCTGTCTTCAAGTAGAACCCAGTCCCTCTTTCTGCTGAAAGTAATGAGTAATAGACTAGTTGATAAGGTTTGTTAAATCTCTCCTTTTGTTTTAAAGGTGAAGATAAAAGTAGTAGGTTTGGTCTAAAAGGGATTAAAAGGACTTTCATTTTTCCTTGTAAACACTAGCATCTCTGCTGCTGGTGGGGAAATTTTTGAATATTGTAAAAGTTGAATTCAAAGTATTTTGAAGTTTTGAGTAGGTTAAAGGTGCAATGTATAAGCAAAAAATAAAATGCAGGTTGTGAATGCTAGAGCACTTTTTGGTTCCTGTAAAGGGAAAAGTTTAGCTAATTCTTTAATATGTTGAATTCATGTTTTATCAAACATCAAGTCTTCTTTTAAACTAAGTTCTTACTCTGACTTGTTTACTGGAAGGGTGATGGGGAGGAAATGGCAAAGGTGAGTGGTTAGCAGTTACAGTGATTCTTTCTCAGAATTAAAGCATGGTTAAAGGGACATCATCAACTTGAAATCAAGTCCTTTCACAGAATTGAAATTAATTTCCTCATAGTATGCCTCATCCTCTTACTTGTATTAGTTTTGAAGACTTAAGTTCTAAGTGCTTTTCAGTGGATTCCTTTCCAGTATAGGATGTAAAAAGTATATGTCCAAGAAACAACATGATTAATTGTATGCTAAATGGTGGATTCCAGTTTGAGGAAGTAATGCTTCATGTTAAGTGAGCTAGGGGAAAAAATACAGCAGAACAGAATAAAAAACCCCAAACCTGACAGAAGTACTAACTTTAAGTTCATGGTGTCCCTTTGTCTTGGTTTTATAATCCCAGTTTTGATTTTTTTTAAGCACGAAATATTCAGTGAACACCTTTCTGCCTGTGCCTCTAGGTGTAACTTACCTTTTAAAATTCCTGAGTGTGCTGTATTTCTTTGGGAAGTGATTCTTTAATTTTAAACTATGCAGCTTGTTGTAGCTTGAAGTGTAGAGGAAGATTATTTTTTACTGGGTCTTTTATATGCTTAACTTGTGTGGTGGTTTTGTTGCAGAAAGTCTACTTGGCAGCATTCTTGAGTATTGTAGTTGCCATATTCAACTTGTAGCTCCAATTTGCACATGGCTGTTAGCTAGCATGTAGCATGGTATGAGAAAAAGATTCTAATCTTGATTTCTCTGCTTGTGAAGCTGAAAATGTTACATTCTTAAGCCTTTATGCCATCCTTTCAGAACTCATTTAGATCTGAAAGCTTTGTGCAGAGTTACAACTGATTTATTTTTTACTTTGCTTTTGAAATTTATCCTTTTAGTCTTCTATGTAATAAAGGAGAATGTAAAGGCTAGACTACTTACCATACGTAAAATGCATTGCACCTTTAATAGGTAGATTGTCTGTTTAAAAAAAAACAAAAGTGAAATTATAAAGTGTGTACTTCAGGTCAAATTTATATGTGTCTGATGTAAATGTACATGCTAGGCAATCTGTAGCTGTCTCAACTAAATAAATTAACATGGAGTTCTTGTGCATGGACTTCTGATTATGATTTTGGTACATTCTGTCTGTCATTTAAAATCTTTAAAAAAAGGCATACTTTTCCTAAATATTTTGAAGTTATTTTTATGTTCTTTTAATTTTGACAGTGTAATATTAATTCTCTTCTCATGGAAATACATATATTTCTGCTTATCCAAGTCACTCATCCAGTCTGTGGGCTCTCTTCTGCCCTTTATTAATCAAGTAATTAAGTTAATAATAAGAGGTATGTTAGCACTTCTGAAAATATTCCAGCTACCTAAATTGCCCTCTTCAGATTACTCATTTATTCCCTGTCTTCAGAGAGGTCCAGAAATGACTACATAATTTTAGAAATAGTGGAAAGGTTTAGTCTTTCAATGGAATTTTCATTCCTATCGCTGCATTGTTTTTGTATCACTCTCTCCAGGCCCAACTTAAAAATTCTGATTTTATTGAATTCAGTGGAAAGATAAGTAAAAGAAAGAATAGACTTCCTTCAGTTAATCACTGTTCCACACTGGGCAACCTTCTTTCCTCAGTTTTCAAATCACTACTATATCATTTTGCATAAGATGCAAAGCAAGGAAGCTCCCCCCCCCCCCCCCCCCCCAGACACAAAAAGAG
>VZTE01005845.1:3109803-3133410 GCA_013397775.1 Eulacestoma nigropectus | reverse complement strand
GAAGAACGGCGCCCCCCCCCCCCCCCCCCCCCGTGTTAAAAACGGAGCTGTTAAGCTCTGCTTTTTTCCCAGATAGAGGTGGAATTCATTATCTAGAGAATCTGAATAGAGGAGCCAGGATGTTAGGCTGAGATATGATAGATATGTTTGTTGCCTGGACAATGGTTCTGAATAAGCAGAAACACAGTTTATACATAAGTATTCGTTCTACTGTACAAACACCCACAAAGCCATTGCACAACAGAACGTCAGACCGGGATCTTAAGTTTCTCCTGCATTTTGCTCTAGAACACAGATTTTAGTTAAGTTCACAGTCATATTGTACCAAGTAGTTGTTTTATATACATTGATTTCATATACTAATACCTTCCTCTTGATTTCACAAATTTTCAGCATATGGGAGACTTTGGCGGAATGCACAGACCTGGGATTGTCGTTGACTATCATAACAAACCCAGTCCTGCAGCAGTTGCTGCAAGAGGAATAAAAAGAAAAATGATACCACAGCCATATAACAAACCTGGTGGAACATTTGTCAAGAAACCCAAAATGACAAAGCCTATTTTGAAGCTGAGCCAGAAAAAATCACCTAGTAAGTAGCAAGTATCAGAATTTTTAAGTTAAAATTACTGATTTTTTTATTAATTAGAAATTACTTAGTTTTAATATTCAGAAAGAGGACTGTATGTGCTGTTTTGTAATTCTTCATTTTCCGCCTTTGAAGTAGTTCTCAGTGGATTTTATGAATTTAATGTCTGACTTTTCTACTGCAAAGGTAATTTGCTAAATGTTACTGAATATTTTGATGTGTTCAGATATGTACCAGTGAAGACTATCTCACTGAGACTTTATGATGATACTTTCCTGACGACAAATTTTTACCACTAAAAATAATGTCAGAGCTCAGGTTGTCTGGAGAGACAATGCCTGACAAATACTAAAATGTGCTCTTGCGTGAGCCTGGGCCCTGCTGTCCAAATTCTGTAGATATAAAAAGTAGTGCATCAGCTGCAGTGCAGTTAAAATAAAGATATAAGGCGTGGGTGAAGAGGAGGGGGAAAAGGAGGGAAACGGCAAAAATGGCAAAAACTCTTACAGAATAATTTATGAGAGGTAGAAAGAGATTGCTCCCGCTTGTAAATGAAATGCTGTAATGACAAAAAGAACTGTAAATGTGATAGACAAACTGTAAATACAAACTACAAATTGTATTAGTGATGCTTGGTTTCTTTAACTTCCATAAAGATATTCTATAACTCTAATATTAAATTTTTATATTGCAGTTGAAGTTGGAGAAAAAAGTCACTAGTGAGGTTTGAATAAATGATTCACTTTGAGGGAATGTAAATTCGAGTATTATATATTATGAACAGTGTGTACAGCAGTCAGATTTTAGTTTTTTATGCTTGTCATTTCCTAGTAATTTTGATCAGTGTTTTATATAATTTGGTTTCAAATCACACCTGAAAATTGTTTAAAGTTGCTGTAGCTCGTAGCTTGCAAGGTAAATGCACAGACTTGGCAGAAACTTTGACACATAAATTCTGGTTTTGATTTTGTTATTCTGGTTACATTACTGTGTATTACGTAACTGTTCCCTTAACTGTAATGTCAAGAGTACCGCACAGATCCTGGGAACTGGGTGTATGGAACACACTCCTCTGCTGTTTGTACAGGAAACTTTATTGGTGATCTCACCAGCTTTGTTGTGATGAAAAGGGTCTGTAAAATGCTCATCCAAATTCTTTCAGTACTTCTGTACGTTCTCCTTTCTAAACTACGTTCAGATAGAATGCTTCTAGTTTATTATCTGATCCCCCTCACTGATTTCCACAATCCAAAGACCACTGTACTACATAATAACTGATGTTACTTCAGGAAGTGGAATAGATAGTGCCTATGAGAATGCAGCCTGTCCTGTGGCTTTGAGATTAGGGGGAAGAAAATGTTGAGTAGTTTAACACAGTTTCTGAAACTTGAACTGAAAGACCTAAGCAATATCATGTAGTTGAAAACTAAGAAGTGGGTGACAGCTAACAGGTGTTTTGATGCAATTGGTATATATTGAATGAAAATATATCTCAAAATGATATTGTCCTTTCAACCTTGAAATTCTTGTTTTGGCGTTAGATATAGGCAATTGCTTCTAAAAGTGTTCAGTTTGTATTTCTGAGGATAACTGATTTTACATTTAGTAGTATTACTAAACTATGATCAATTGTAAATGTAGACAATCTTCCCTGCATAAGAAGCTGATTTTTTTCCTAAATATCTTACTGTCTTAAAATGAATTTTCAGTGACAACAATTTTGCATTGTTTCTCATTTTATGTTAATAGACATGAAGACATCTTACCAGGATTCTACCATAGAGGTAAAGATTCCCAGAACTGGAAAATGTTTTGATTCTTTGAGAAGTTTGCATAGTATACTTTAAGACAAATAATTCTTAAGCTAGAGTTATAAAATTGAGCATTAAACTATATAAGTTTTTCTAAACATGGTTTTAGTTTTTTTTCACTTTATCTAAAACCGTCCTATTTTGGTGGCAATTGATTTTGAGTGAAAGGTGTAGCTAGTGCAGGTAGCCTGGAAAACGAATTTTAAGGTGTATTTGTAGACCCTACCTGTTCTTGTAATGCACGAGAGCTCTCATATGAACACTTCTCATGTTGCCACAGGTAGACAGCTTGAACTCATGCACCTATGACCTGCTTGGGTGGGTACAAAGGAGATTACTAAACAGCAGTGAGGAGGAATGGATAAGACATAAGACACATCAAGGAGAGAGGGTAAATAGAAAAAGAATCAGTGTTAAAAGGTGTTCTCTGATAGGGTAGGAAGATTAGTCCCTGCCTTCAGACAGATCAGTTGCAACACTATGTAAGATGTTGCTAGTAAGCTAAGCATGTGTATATAGATATCCTGGTTTAATGTTGCAAGACTGGAATGGCACTTCCCTTCTTTTTGAGTGACAGTATTAACACCTTCTCAACTAAGTGAAAGTCTGGATTGGAAGTCAAAATACTTATATAGAAAAGAATTTTGATTGTGAAAATAATTCACTAGGGCTTCAAGGCATTACAGAGAAATACAGAGCTAGAAGTACACTGAGTTCAACAAGATACTCAATTCACTTTCTTTCATTGTCGTATTTAAAAAATAGCAAGTAACAGATTATTGGAAATAATGTAAATTATGCTGCCTTTCTGGATTTAGAATGGCTTTTTTTTTAATTTATGGATTTGACTTTATTAGGAAATTGAAGTTGATACAAGTGGTGCAGTTGTTATATATGAAGACTTTACAAGAGATGCTTATGATCTTGGATATCAGACTTTTGGAGGTAAGTCACTTTGCTTTGTCAGGTAAGATATTATAGGTATTCTATTTGTGAGACTGAGAGAATAGATTTAGTAAGCCTGTATGTATGACCTCTAGTAGTTATTTGGTAGCATGACGGGTTTTTTTTTTTTTTTTTTTAAGAGTTAAAAAATTTAGGCTGTGGAAAAATGGTTGTTTTTAACATCTGTCCATTACTTGGTTTGTTGTTTCATGCTTACAGTGTCTCTGCTCTCTGATCATTTCAATATGTTGTTGTTTGCCTTTTCTTTTTTTTTTAATTTTTGTGACAAAAATTTGTGGTCTTCTATACTTGCTTCCATTCCACTGCTTGAATGTTGTTCATCCCACTGGTGCCTCACCCATATCCTATTATTTATCCCACTAGCTGATCAACCTCACCCTTAGACCCTAGGTGAGTCACTTTTATAAAAGTGGATTCAGTTGTCTTGGGGAGCTATTGTCAGGAATGTGGGGTCTATTTCATGTACAGTCTAAATGAAACAGGTTTATTATTAGTTTACATAAAATCATTTAAAGTGTATATTAACTGTAGTGATTCCAGGCACATAGACAAGGAAATCCAGTGATAAGGCTGAAATTATTTTTAGTCCCCCTTTCCTTGTGTGCTGCCCTATTGCATATTGCATAGTCTCATTTGATGGCAAGGAGGGCTTGAAATTTGCAGCCAAATGAGTATTTCTTTTCTTGAAGTAGTAGTAAATATTTTATTTTTAAATTGTGTGGGTTTCTTTTTTTTTAAGAAGTTTGCATAAGTGCACTAAAGAAATAGGGAGTTTTTAGTTTATATATAGATTCAGGTCTCCATTCCCCAGATTCTAACAGGACAGGCACTTCAGTTTGTGAGCTTGAGGGTCAAAATAGAGGCCGTTTCACTCCACAGAATTATCATACCAGATGATTTTTACAGCAGTAAAACAAGTGATCCTTTGCATATTTCCAGGGTTGGTGGTAATGCACTAAATGAAATTTAAATCCTGAGATCAGTATGGGAATTGCCTCTGTGGGTAGGTAGGTGTTTTTTTGTTTTCAATTTGATTTTTTAAAAAAAATAGTCTTATGGATAGGAGTTTTTCTCCTCTCTGGATCACAGTAAATTTTGAAACTCTTTGCTACAAAATGGTAAACCTTGGGATAATCAGGAGCTGTTGGTCATGGAGATGTTTTCAGTTTTCAGTGACACTTCTCGAGCTACAGAGTGTTTTGCAGTCTTGGTGTTTGTGCATGATGCTGTTGTATGTTCCTTTCTGTTGCTGTTTGGATGGAGATAGATTTCCTGAAGGCTGACCTCTCTTCTAAGGTTGAACTGTAAAAGAAAACAAAGTGATCCTCTTTTTTTCTGGTCTAAAACTACCCACTGAATATTCCAATTGTTCCCTTTGTCCATAGACTATTAAAGCAGACATAGGAAAGAGAAACATAAGTGCACTTATGCAAAAAGTCAGTGTCCTTGGAAGTCTTAAATGTTGTAGAACTAAATTCTATTCATTTATTCATTCACACTTTTACTTACATGCCAAGTGGTAATTTAATCAAGTTCTTCTCTGAAGGTTTGGTTAGGTTTTTTGTTGTGTGGTGTCGTTGTCTCTCTCACCCCCACCCCCATTAACTGGTTTATTTTTTTAGCTGTAAATCTTTGGAATATTTTTCTATGAAATCAAGTGAAGTCTAGTGGGGAAAAATAATAAAGTTGTTGCAGTTCAGTTTGGGTACCATACCTTGAAGCCACACTGTGTTGTCTCCTTTATGAGAACTTTTGCTTTCGGTGTTGGAAACGGCCTTCTCAGTAGAAGAGACAGCCTTTAGATATTTTCTTTTTATGTAAGAGGATTGTAGCACTGGTGCTCTATAAACATGGGAGGGTTTTTAACAATGTGTTTTTCTCCACGCGTTTCCAGTTACCCTTTTCTGGTCACTTACTTGAAGAGGCCTTTAATAACTAGGCACAACAGGGAAGGATTTGCTTTGACTCTGAATTTCTTTTATGACTCTAAACTAGAGTGTAAACCTTTAGCTACTAAGTTGAAAGCAAGTGTTTAAATTGGTTGTCTTCAGAGGAGGAAAACAAAGCAAAACTTTCAGCATGTTTAAGAAAGCCATCGAACCATGTTGGTACAGAGTCTTTGCATTTTGAAGTGTTTGTGGAGGAGACAGGGAAGATGGGTACTTCTGCTGTTGTTTGTTTGTTTTGGATTTGGTTGTTAATCCTTCAATTGTATGTTAAGATGGCAAAGGAGAAGTTAAAAGTGAGGAAGAAGAAAAGCGGCGGATTGAGGCCAGAAGAGAGAAGCAAAGGCGTAGAAGGGAAAAAAACAGTGAAAAATATGGCGATGGATACAGGTTTGTGCTGTAACTTCTGTGTTGTGTACAGTGTTTTTCTTGCCCTTAATGCCTCTCTAAGAACACATTTATTTTCCTTTGAACTGTTTTTAGGAAAATAAAATGCAACAAAGAACTGAGGAAAAAACCCACTGCCTTCCACACCCCTCAACTTCCCCTACTCCCCAGCAAAAGCAAAAAGCTAACCCAAATAAAGAAAAAAAACTCAAGCCAAAACCTGGCACCTAAATTCAGTGGCTTATAAGACTGGGTGTTTCATCAGACCTCTGTTGTATCAGAAAATGCACAATTTACTAACCCCTTCTCCCCCACAAGTGCATCAGTGCACACTTGAGAAGCAGCTTGGAATGGGACTGCTTTTGAACTCTATGTCTATGTTGACTTAAAAAACTGTTAGAAATAGATTTTATTCTGGTTTTATATGTGTGTGTGTGTATATATATATGTGGTCAACTGTTTTGTAGCAAAAATAAGTACATAGGTTTGTAACTTTCTTAGTCTTGCCCAATGGCTGCAGTGTACAAAACTGTTCTCTGTCAGTGCAGTATATGATCCTGGCACTGGTGACTTTTCCTCATTGTAAACTGAGGAGTTTATATTTCCTTATAAAGATTATATAGTTTTTATATGGAAAATGAGCTTTAAATGAATTCTTCTGATTACTTATAGTTAGGAGTTCATGGCCTGGCTGGACTATGATTCTGTGGCTACAAGAAGTACTACAAAAGGTGACAGGAAGTAAAGAGTGATAGTAGATGGACTCACAGAATAATGTGGCTTTTAAATGCCTGGCTTCTGATTTCAGCAGTTTTTTATCTCCTGCATAGATAATTCTTTACTCTGGCACTGGCCTAATTTATGTTTGATTCTTGTAGCACTTAGCCTTTATAATGGAAAAACTTGAGATTTTTTTTTCATTTCTTTTTCATTTAGGCTTCTTTAAAGAATGCTTTTCCTGTTCCCTTTCTGATTAAGATTGTGAAGTGTCATAGTTTTGAGGAGTTGTAATAGTAATATTTAACGTATTTCTGTTGATAGAATGGCGTTTACTTGCTCATTTTGCAAGTTTCGAACGTTTGAAGAAAAAGAAATTGAGTCACATCTGGAGAGTGCAGCTCACCAGGAGACGTTGGATCATATCCAGAAGCAAACCAAATTTGACAAAGTAGTGATGGAATTTCTTCATGTAAGACAGCTGGTTTTGTTCTGTATGATACTTTTACATGAGAATATAGTTACAATTTACCATTTATTTTCAAACTATGCTTAACTTACAGTTAATCCTTTTGTAGATGACTTTTGGTGCAGCGCTACCGCTAAAAGTTGAAGCAAATTTGAAGTCTGTAAAGTACTGTTACTTTAACAGTTGGAAGTAGTGCCTTAAGAAGTACTAGCAAATATTTACTGTTTGTTATAGAACTATATTGAATTTTTAAAATCTGGGTTAATATTGGAATGTAAACAATTGTACGTCATAGGTATTTACAATTTTTTTCTCCCACTGTAGGAGTGTATGGTGAACAAATTCAAGAAGACAGCGATGCGTAAGCAGCAGACAAGTAGCCAAACGGAAAATTCCCAAGCTGCTGAAAAAGATATAATGGAAGGTGAGTAATGTGGAGTTCTCCTGGTCTTTTTTTCCTTTTATTCTTCTTTGAATTTGATAAAATGGATTAAAACAGTTAGTTTTCACATATTTTCTGCACCTGGTTGGGATTCCTTGCTTCATTTCTGATACAGCGTGGAATGTAAGCACAGTAGGAGATAGCAAACAAAGTTTGCTATCCAGGTAGCCTTGTCACAAGGGGAGATAACATTGTGCTAGTTACTTGACAAACAATTATGTGGGCTTTGCCAACAGTCTCATTCAGGATAAGGCATGAGGAGTAACAACAGGTGGATGCAGTAGATTGAAAGAGAGTGTAATAAAGCAGTAAGGTGATAGTGGTCAAATATGATGGAAAGGATTTGGAGAAATGTAAATAGGAGAGTTGCTGTGGTTTGGAGGAACAGTGACAAAAGGAGGAGTTGGAGCATTTTTTGGTTACCCAAGATGCATCTTGGCCTGAATTTTCTTTCCCCTTGGCTGCCCTACAGGCAGTTTTCTAGAGCATTTCGTGTGTCCCTGCCTTGCTGTGCCGTATCCTCCCATTCTTTGCTTGAGGGATTTCAGAATATGGGCTACAGCCAGAGGAAGACATCTTTGAGTACCTTTATTTTAGGCAATAACTATTTCAGTATTACCTTAATTTGAACTTATATACTAAAAGCTACTTAAAAATGGATATAGGCCACATCTTAACAATCTCACAAATTCTTTTGTATTTTCCGTAAGTACTGGAAGGCCGATTTTCCTTTGTGATGAGAGTGTTCTGTTGCCAAGCTAATATTTAAAATTGCAAGAGGAATTGGATTCATGTGCTTCTTCCTGATGGTGAGGGAGGGCAAGGAAATAAATTAGTTTTTATAAGGGGTAAACTAAGTGCAATTACTTTGGTCAAGCTTTGTTTGCTGTATCAAAATGTGTATGTTTAAGGGTATTGGTTATTGTTGATTGAAAATAGATGCCATTTTTGTACATTGCCTGGGTCTCATATGTAGTCTGTGGAGAGGTGAAGTTGGAGTATTGAAGTGAAAAACTTCCTCTTCCAAAATTGCCCTTAGAGAGCCTAATTTTGATGCCTGAATTTAGATGAATATTCCTCAGTGGTTCAGTTTGACATGTTTAACAACTGAGAGCTCTTAACTTTTGGGTATAAAACAAACAAGCTGCTTTTCCAGTTGCTGAAGTAACACATTTTGTGTTAATGATTTATTGCATCTTCTTTGGCAGGGGTTACGGCTGATGACCATATGATGAAAGTTGAGACTGTTCACTGCAGTGCTTGCAGTGTCTATGTTCCTGCATTGCACAGTTCTGTTCAGCAACACTTAAAATCTCCTGATCATACAAAAGGAAAACAAGTAAGATATGACATATTATTTAAAAAAAAAGGCAAGCATAGTCTAATAGTAGGTGAAAAGTGTTACAGTTCTTGGTGCAAGTAATTTCTAAGTTTTTGTTGATGTGACGTGTTCTCTAGAAAGCTGTAATGCCCATACCACACTTTGTAAGTTTAACACTTCAGGAAGTAGCCAGCACCTAAGCACCCCAGCTAATGAAATGTTGGTGTGCTTAATAGCTGCCAGTAGAAAATCATGAGAAAGTTACTGGAAATGACTTGTTTATTTTATGAGAATTTGTTTTACGGAGTTAAAGTATTGGAAAAATTTTGTTATTCAGATTGAAAAACTAAAAACGTACATTTCTAGCACGATAAGCATAGTGTCTCCTATCTTGGCGATCATCTTTTTAATTTGAAGACAACTGAGAACAACTTAGAATTTGCAGTTGTGTTTTATTTGTCCCTGTTAAAATTTATAGTGATACACTTTAAGGCTGGTAGAACGGTTGAAAGAGTAGCATGAGCATGAGAGTAAGCAAGATTACCAAAGTTATGTTTTATTTATATATGCGCTTCTGTGATTGTACAATGTTTGGGGTTGGAAGGGACCTTGAAAATGAGCAGGATCATCTTCAACAGTATGTTAGGCTGTGATGGAAAAGCCTGAATGTTGTCTGTAGATGAGAACAGATAACTGGTTGTAGTTCATTATATGAGCAAGATACATCTTCTGATCACGCTAAAGCAACAAGCTATAAACACTATTAAACCTAATTGAACTTATGTGGTTTGGACTTAAGTACTACGAACAAGCAGTTCATGCTGTAATATGTTCATTATTTTATTTGCAGAAACTGACCATGAATTCAAATTTACGTGACAGTTGTTATAGGAACATGATAATTATTCACTACCCAATTTGTTTCCTAGGCCTACAGAGAACAAATAAAAAGGGAGAGTGTTCTTACTGCCACCAGCATCTTGAATAATCCTATAGTCAAGGCACGATATGAGCTGTATGTGAAGGTAAGATGCTAATGGGAAGAAAATAATTAATGTTTGCCATTTTCTCCACGTTGATAGAGTTTAACCTCAGTGCTGTCCTTTAGATAGCTCGCAGATTGAATATACTTTTAATGTAATCTGCCAGTCAAAAATAATTGTCTGAGATAAATTAATTGCGGCAAAAGTTACCACCTTCAGATTCACCAGCTTTCGGTTGTCATTTACAGTTTATATCTAGGCAATTTTTAATTGGATGCTCTTATTAAAAAAACCCAAAACAAACTTTAGGCAAACATCAGCAGTGTCTTTAACTCGGTATGTAATGTTAACTGCAGGGCATAAAACACTTAACAAATGACTCCATCTTTACATTTAGAAGCAAAAGTTCCAGCATGTTGGTTTGTACTGCAGTATAGTGTGCACACTACTCAGCTACTTTTTATTCTGTAGAATTTTTAGGGTTCATGATGAAGACAAAAGCTTGCAACAGTAGTTGATGAGATCAGAGAATTTAGAAGGGATGGCAGCCTATGTTGTAGGTGTGTGGCCTGAGAAGCAGGTGAATTCATTTTGGCAAAATGGAGGGTATTTTTCTGCTGGGCCACTTACTTTGCTAAGTGACTCTGTAATACTGTT
The DNA here is from genome assembly GCA_013397775.1 of Eulacestoma nigropectus. Classification (NCBI taxonomy): domain Eukaryota; kingdom Metazoa; phylum Chordata; class Aves; order Passeriformes; genus Eulacestoma; species Eulacestoma nigropectus. The sequence goes on along the minus strand of VZTE01005845.1, from coordinate 3,123,122 downwards.
GTTAGCTATTTCTGGATTACTTTTAATTGTTTTCTGATTTTGCCTGTGCCCTAACAATAAACAGGCAAAATCATAAATCAGTTTTTCAGACAAAGCAATACTGTCTTTTGGAAATAGGGCAAGGCATGAGCCAGTGCCCAAGTTAATTGGGATTTAAAATGTCAAATTAGTTGTGTCCTGAAAAATTATGTATGGACGGGTGTGTGAATCAGTTTCAGACAACTGTTCTATATCTGTTAAGAAGGGCTGCAAATGGCCAGATACCAGAGCCTGGAATACCTGCCGGTATTTCCGGCCACCTCTTCTGTGTTCCTTATGCCTGGTATGTGTTGTTCAATACAGCCCCCTAGCGGGAAACTGGTAAAAGGGAGAATGAAGATTTGCCATTCATCAGTTCAAAAACTGAGGAAAGTAAAACTTGAAAAATTGCCTTCACAAGGAGACCACTGACGTTTTCAGAATGACTAGGACTGGTGTTTTCTGCTGTGGACTGAACTGAATACACTTTAACTGGGACCTGCTCAGTGAGATGTATCTAGCTTCTGGTTATGCAAATCCCTTTCATCCTTATCCAAATGTGTAATGAACTGCAGACTGAAGTAGTTCAGTGTTCTCGTACAGTATGTGATAGAGCAGAGCACTCATGCATTCGGGGCCTGCAGTCTTCCAGGAGAGTAGGAAATCTTTGTTATAACATGGTCTCAATTCTGCTTTCTTTGGGTTAAATCTGAATTTGAATCTGAATTTAGGATTTCTCTTTTAGAATAAGACTGAAGCCAAGTTTTTGTTTCGTGGCATTTGCTGAATACTTTTATAGTTCTCTAATTTTTCAGTAGCCACCTGGAAGATTCTACCTGAGAAATGTAACTGAAGTGGAAAAAAAGGGCGAAAAAGGACAAGGGGCCTAGCATTTAATTTTTCTTTTGTATCTTCTTTTAAATAATACTATTAAAGTCCTAGTCCTGGTGCAGTTGGTGGTTGGTGTCAGATGTTCAGATCAGACTTGATTTATTAGATGTATGAATATGAAACGAGCTTTAGCCAAGAAACTGCTAATAGTTCATGTTGTTATTATTCGCTGATTATTCACAGTTCTTAATTACATGAACAGGGGAAGGCTGAGGTAATGTCATGCTGAACTATTGTATGAAATGGAGAAAATATAAACCCAGAATGCCAATGTGTTTAAAGTACTGAGAAAATTGGTGATTTTTCTAGGTTGACAATGGAATAAATTTCAGTCTAGTCAATGTAATAAATTCTAGGTTTCTTTTTCATTTTTTGCAAAGTTTGCCTTTTTTCATAGAATTATTCAGAGTGAATAAAAACTGTAAATAAGGAAAAGCAGATCAAAACTCTTCTGTTTCAATTTGGTTTTAATTGGGGAGAAAAAGGAAGCAGCTAAAGTTCTCATTTAAAACATGCTGAAACTTAACCATGTAATTTTAATTTCTGAATGTTGAAGTGAAATCTGTGTTTAGCATACTTGGCATTTTCTCAGTGCCATTTCCACTTTCATTGAAAGAATTTATTGGCATCTCAGTTTCCCATGTGCATAACGATGTGGTGTTGCTAGTTTTAAATCTAACTTGTGTTGATTTTCTTGCAAAAAACCCCAACTATTAAAAAGCTGTGTAAGATAATGTAGCATTTCTTAGTGGCTGCCCCTTTCGTTCACTGAAATGATGAGTATTATTTTATATTTGAAATAAATATCAAAGTTTTTGTTTTCAATTTTCTACTTCAGGGTGAAAATCCTTTTGAAATTAATGATCAGGCTCAGGAGCAGCAAACGGAGGAAGAAGACAAAGCTGATGAGCCAGCTGAGGGTGAGGAAGAGGAGGAAGAAGAGGAGGAAGAAACTGAAGAACAAACTGACTTCACTTTAGACCACACTGAAGATAACTAAGTGCAAGAAAATAAAAATATGTTAGTGGGGGAAGACCAGCTTTTTATTTCTGCTTTCAAGTGGCTGACACTTTTTAATAGTCTCAAATGGAGCTGAAGATTACCAACCATATGCATGCATTCCATTCCATGGAGAACTTGTTTATATAATTCCTCTGTGTTTTCTGATTTTGTTTAAAATGAAATTAAGACTATTTTAGTTGAGCTTTTTATAGAAAACTGACTGTTAAAGCTGATCAAAACATTGTGTTGTATATTTTTTTAAGCATCCTATTTTTTGGTGTGTGTATTGAAAGTTGGATATAATAACTTTTGGTCTAATCAGTTGAAGAGGAAGACAGGTCTGGGGGGTAAATATTTTAAAAGCTTTATTATGTAAGCTTATAAATATTTACCTTGTAGTACAGAATGAGTAACTTCAAAAATTGTGCTGTTGAGTGTGGCTGTTTGGGGGACTGCATTGCACTCTGTATAATAGAGTATGTGTTTATAATATGCCTTGTAGCTTTTTGTGATAAGATGTACCAGTTTGTAGCAATAAAATACTTAAGAAATATTACTGTTTTAAGTGTCTGTAGTTTAAGTATTTCAAAAATTTCCCCGTGCTGACTACTAAACTGGTTTCAAATTAAATCTTGATGGATACTATGATTGAAATTATTAGTTGCATCTTAAGTGACTCAGACGCCACCTACCAGGACAGGTAAGTACTTAAGCCCTCATAGCGTGCCTGGGGGAAGTATGCTTTCTGTGTTTTTACATGTGGTGTGCTCTTGTCGGTCTTAGAAATTATATACAAGTACACCCGTGTTTTTTCTACAGTTCCTGCTAATGTAGTTTTTGACTAATGAGAACTGAAAATGTCTGATTTGACTGTTTCTAAGTGCAGCAAAGTAACTTGCACCATTTTTCCCTAAATAAGGTAACTTGGCACAAGTAACTACAATCTCCTGTGGTGCTTATGGGGAATTTTTTTTTTTTTGAAATCTCACCATAAAGATAATGCTGCACATTTCTTTTGGAGAGCCCTTGTGTTAATATGTAATCATCGCTGTGTAGAGGTGGTAAATACTTATAAGACTTGTATATATAAATACTTGTAACCTCACCTGCCAACCAATTTGCTTTTTCAGTGATCTATTTTTGAACTGGGGAAAGTGTGCAAGTATTACAGAGGAATACTTGATTTAGATATTAGGCCACCTGAAATCCTAACAGCAGTCAATTCTGAAGAAGGCTGTGTATTGCAGTCATTTAGTTGTTGCCTTTTGTGTAGCTTGGAGAGTAGAAAATACGACAACATGGTGAGGAAAGGGAGAGGAAACTTGAGTTTGGTGTCTTGACCTCTTTTTTATGGCTTTACAAGTTTTATATTTAAAAAATCAGCATGATATAAACTATTGTTGTACCTGTAAGTATGAGCTTGGAACCAGAAGATAGCATGGGTTGGTTGAAAGATGTGTTAAGTCTGCAGCTGTTTGAGCAGTGTCTCTCTTAGCTATGTAAGCTTAACTAGATTTCTAAATACTCCTATTTTCCATTTTAAGGCTAGGATCAAGATTCATATTTGCATTGCTTTTGAGGTGTAATCTCCCCTTCTGCCTTACAAGCTGGTCATTCATCTATTTGTGTTCTACTTGTAGGTCTCTTGCCTTACAAGAGAAAGATGCATCTTGTAATCTCTTCCCAGACAATTTAACAGGAACTGTATCAGTGTTCTAGAAACTGGCGAGAGCTTTAGCATGAGAATTTGCTTGCAGTAGTTAAGAATATTGAGATGCTGCCCAAATTTCTCCAAGTGGTGAGTTTTTTTCTCTTTGTCTATGCCTCCTTTATTGGAGAGAATTAAGTTGCTTCTACTCAGCTAAGATAAGCCCTTCTGCTTAGGACCTCAGTACTTTATTTCCATTGCTGCACTGATTTCATCCATGATGACTTCAGGTTCTTTGAATTCGAAGCATTCATGATTTGACTGATAGCTAAAATACATAATTTGGTACTTTATACTAACAGTTCTCAACTGTAAAGTGTGTTAAGCGATTCCTTAAACTTAGATGGCAGATTTGGGGGGGGGGGGTGAGGGGGGGACANGGGGGGTGAGGGGGGGGCAAGTGCTGATTATAATGGACAAAGTTACTCTATTCCATAAGCTTAGGAGGAACTTCAAATGGAGTCTTTGGGTCCTTTTTGTAGCTAATGTTTCATCAAATTAATCTTCCTAGATCAGTGAAGTATGGAAATAAATGTAGAGCTTCTGATGGCTGCCCATTCCTGGTGACACCATACACACTCACACACACACAGGCTCATTCCAAACTGAGTGGAGAATGCATTTGTTTGTTTCAGAATCTCAGAAATGAAGACCATGGCTTTAGGCAGTTCTGGAGAAAGATGCCTCCTGATTTACATATCCCTGCTCAGAGACTTTTACATTTCCTTTACATTCACCAGCAGTGTGCTGTCAACTGTGTACTGTTCACAAGTATTTGATTGCAGTAGAGTATGCCTTTCCCTCTTTCTAAGAACCTTCTTGAAATGTTGACTATCGTGATTGATACAGTTTATAAAAAGACAAAAAATTTAGGAGCGTTTTTGTATCCCCCATCCATAAAGACCACTTGAAATGAAAGATCAGTGAAAGACTGGACTTGAAATGTAGTTGATGTTCGAGAATCCAAATGATAACTGGTTACTAATGGTGTTTCTTGGAGAGTCAGTTGATTAAGGAAAAGCAGTTGGAGTTCAGGCAGATAGGTCCTGTTCTGAAACTAATATTGAGAAGTTTGAAAAAAGTTTGGAGATGGTAAAGTGACATCGGGTGAAAAGTATTTCAGAGTGTTTAAAAATGTCTTTTGGGAATAAAGGCTTTCCTACATGATAAGCAAGATCTCTCTCTAATCCTCTTCCAGTGCATGAGCTGTATAACTTTTTAGTGTCTTGAGTGGAATCAGTAGAGGAGGTTTAGTGCCTCCTTTGTGAGTAGTCAAAATGGCATGGAATGTTTCAGGTGATGATTTACATTGCACAAGAGTGGCAAGGTTTTGACTTGCACAATGATACTAATGCTATTTTTATTTCTGCTGGAAACATCCTGATGTGTTTTTAATCTTTTATAGGACTGAATGATGTTCTTGGTTTATAGTTGTGCTGAAGAATACATACAACTTGTCTCACAGTCTAACTGCCTCTGGAGCTAGAACTTAAATCTTTTTGCTCTGAGAAATGTTGACAAATACTATGTGGAGTTTTGTTTCTGTTTTTGTTTTGTTTAGGGTTGAAATTGCCAGGTAGCCAGCAGAGTAGTAAGAGATAAGGGCACTAATCCATGCAGTTTACACACAGGAAATAACTGCCATGTATGCACACTCTAATGTGTATTGCAGCCCAAATGCACTAGGCTTTTTAAATACCATTATTTTTTGCTACACAGTATAACTGTAGGATGATTACTATCATACTTGTGTAATACTTGGCTTGTTTTCATGCTATGTGAAGGATTGAAGTCTTGAAACAAGCCTGTAGATTCTCTTGCTTTGGCTTTTCCTGTTTTTCTTACAGTTAAGAATGAATGAAATCAGTTTTCAGCTTGCTGAATAGTAGCTTTACATTTTCTTGCTGTTGTCTATCAGACTTTTACCAAAAAAAATGAAGCTTTTCTTTAAATGTATTTTTTAGCTTCTAGAATGTCTTCTGCTCTTTCTAAGTAGCCCTAAAATACAGGATCCAGAGCTTTTCTTCAATTGATTATCCTTCTACTAACAGAAGTCCTCACTCACTCAGCTTTTAAGATTGTAGGGAGAAATTTTATTGTAAGGAATGCCCCTAGCCATCAGGGAGTTGGATCTCTCCTAGCCTTGGTAAATCCCTCATCCTCTTAAGTCAAAAGCCTGCAGTGAAGTCCCTCAAATCATGTGAGAGGATTAGAATTTTACATTGAGTTTGTTAACAGTGAAGTTTGTTCTGAGTTAAGTATAAAATTGAGTAACATACTATCTGTTTAATTTTATAAGTTAATTTCTAAAATTGTGTCAAGTTTTTAGGCTTACAATAGTGTACTTCCCTTTAAAATTAAGTCCTGCAGCTCAATTCAAACAGATTTGCCTGGTTTAAAGTACAATTAGCTGATGAATAATAAGCCTTTCTGTATAAATTGAAAGGTGTATAAACTGGAGTCCAACATCTAATACAAAAAAGCTTCTGATCTTACTCTCCAAATCTAAGCTTTCTTCATCCCATCCTTTGGTACTTCAAAGCTGATGCCAACAGGAAAAGGAGTGAATACCCAGAGGGTAAAGCTGAGCATCAAAATCTGCTGAGGCAAAACCAGAAGACTTCTTAACAAGACCCCACAGCCCCTTACTATCCTGTGATTCTGATTTAAAACAAAGTCCTTTCTGTATGCAGAAGTGTTGTTGAGGTTTTTTTGTGGGTTTGAGGTTTTTTTTTTCATGATTTGAAGATTACCAAGTGTTACAGGAGAACAAGGAATAAGTAACCTGCTTGCCTTTCTGGTCCCCTGCAGGTGAAACATTTGGGTATTTGCAACAAATGTGCCTGTTCTTTTTATGGAGACTTAGCATCTTCATTCGTGTTTGCCCTGGACATCTTCCTTGTGGACTCTAGAAGATGTGTTCCAAACTTTTGCTGTATTTGTAGAGTTCTTTATATACCGAAAGCCATGAAGGTAAGTCAATAATATTGGGAGTTTTTGTGGGTCATCAAAAAAGCTAAGGATGGATAACATGGTGGCAGGAGCAATGGGTGTATTGTGAATAAGCACAACCTACTGTGTATATAAGTGAATATTTGTCAAAGATTTTGAAGAGCAGAACAGCTGTATGGACTTGGGAAAAGAGCCACAAGTGTTAATGTGCCCCACTTTAAAAAGAACATCTTGTTTAATGTATAGTCCTTTTCAATCTTATTGCTTCAGGCAGGTCATAAGATAGATGTCCTTCATCACCAGCTAATAACATGGTTGTCCACATGCTTTTGTTTTCTGTTGTTATTAGTAAGGTTGCTGTATCATTAACCTTCAGTCGTTAAAATTCCTCCAAATGTACCTGTAAATCAGTCTTCCTCTTTTCACACCAAAACACATTGGAGCCTGTTTGAATTTCTTAGAACATAGCTAAGATAAGCTAATTAGCTGCTACACATGTGGGAGGGGACAATTAACAGTTGCCTTAACATCAGAGTTGGAGTCAAGCAGTGCTGGATGTCTTACCATGTCCTTAAAGCTTCTTCTCTGGGCCTGTTCTCCATAGGTATCATGGGAATACTAGAGTCATTGGGATGGAGTAATGCCTGTGGCCTGTCTTATCTTCTCACCCTGCAGATGTCTGCTGAGTGTCTGGATTTTGTATTTCTGGTCAGATTCTGCCTTTCTCCCTGACTTTCCATAAAACTATGTGTAGGATTTTGGGTCAGACCAGGTTGCAGGCCAGCGTTGTAGCATTTCCTAAGAGAAAGACTATGCAGTATCTCTAGGGTATCCCAGTTCTGAATCTGACTGACTGAACACCCTCTTGGTAAAACACAAGTGCTGTGTGAAATGGGTGTATACAAAGGATGGTGCCTTCCTACTTTCGTGTCCAGTCCCTAAATACTGCATTATGATTGTCTTTCAGTGACGTGTTTATTTCTGCAACTGCAATTTGCACCTTTTGAAGTATAAAGATTTCTGTGTATTTCTATGTAAATGCTTCTATAAATACATTAGCAACAAAAGGAGGGATAAGGAGAATATTCATCTTCTATTGGATGCAGGAGAAAACAATAACAAATGATGAGGAAAAGACTGAGGTACTTAATGTCTTCTTTACCTCAGTCTAATAGTAAGACCAGTTACTGTCTGGTTAGCCAGCCTCCTGAGCTGGAAGACAGGGACAGGCAGCAGGATGAAGCCCCCATAATCCAAGGGTAAAGGGTGAGTAAAGGATCAGCAACTTTCTACACTGCTTAGGCATACCCAAGTCTACAAGGCAAAGTGGGATCTACCAAAGGCTACTGAGGGAGGTGGCAGAAGTGCTTATCACCACTTTCCATCACTTACCAGCAGCCCTGGCTAACAGGGAGGTCCCAGATGGTTGGAAGTTAGGTGTCACATTTACCATCTACAAGAGCAGGCAGAAGGAAGATGTGAGGAACTACAGGCCTGTCAGCCTGACCTCAGTGCCTGGGAAGGTTATGGAGCAGATCTTGAGTGCAATCACACAGCACATGCAGGACAGCCAGGGGATCTGCACCAGCCAGCAGGGATTTAGGAAACGCAGGTCCTGCTTGACCAACCTGGTGTCCTATGACAAAGTGACCTGCTTCGTGAATGATGGAAAGACTGGATGTTACCTGTCTAAACTTAAGTAAGGCCTTTGACACTGTCTCCCACAGCATTTTCCTTGAGAAAAAACTGGCTCTTCATGACTAGGACAGGTTCAGTCCTTGCTGGGTAAAAACTGGCTGGATGGCTGGGCCCAGAAAGTGGTGGTGAATGGAGTTAAATCCAGTTGGCATCTGGTCACAAGTGGTGTTCCCCAGTATTGGAGTCCAGGGCATATTGGGACCAGTTCTGTTTAATATCATTATCAATGATCTGGATGAGGGGCTTGAGTACACCCTTATTTTGCATACTTTCTGCCCAAATTGAGCAGGAGTGTTTCTCCTGGAGGCTCAGGTTTCTTCCTGGAGGAAGGCTCTGCAGAGGAATCTCAACAGGTTGGTCTGCTGAGGCCAATGCTATGACGTTCAACAACCTGAAGTGCCAGATCCTGGCCTTGTGTCACAATGATCTCATGCAATGCTGTAGGCTTGGGGCAGCGTGGGTGGAAGATGCCCACAAGAAAAGGAGCTGGAGGTGCTGGTGAAAGTGGCTGAACATGAGCCAGCTGTGCCCAGGTGGCCAAGAAGGCCAACGGCATCCTGGCCTGTATCAGCAATAGTGTGGCCAGCAGGACCAGGGCAGTGGTTGTCTCCCTGTACTTAGCGCTGGTGAAGCTGCACCTTGAATACTGTGTCCAGTTCTGGGCCCTTCACTACAAAGAGGACATTGAGGTGCTGGAGTATGTCCAGAGAAGGGCAACAGAGCTGGTGAGGGGTCTGGAGCACAAGTCCTATGAGCTGCTGAGGGAGCTGGGGGTGTTTAGTCTGGAGTAAAGGAGGCTCGAGGGGGAACCTTATCACTGTCAACAACTACCAGAATGGAGGCTGTAGTGAGGAAGGGTCAGTCTCTTCTCCCAGGTCTCAAGCAGTAGGATAAGCAAGAGGAAACGGCCTCAAATTGCATCAGGGAAAGTTTAGATTGGATATTAGGGAAAATTTTGTCACTGAAGTGTTTATCAGGCTTTGGAACAGACTGCCCAGAGAGGTGGGTGAGTCACCATCCCTGGAGATATTTAAAAGACATGTAGATGTGGCACTTAGGGACATGGTTTAGTGGTGGACTTGGCAGTGTTAGGCTAACGGTTTGACTCAATGATCTGAAAGGTCTTTTGCAACCTAAATGATTGTATGAGTCGATGACTGTCGGTGGCATGATGTTAAATAATGTCATAAATGGCTTTTGTGTACAGCAATTATAATTTAAGGAATATCCCTCATTCTCTCTATTGCTTGGCTGAAGGTAAAAGCTTGTGCAGCCTGTTACTGTTAAAAGTGCACAGCAGTCCTAATGCTGGAGTTCTCAACCCACTGCGTACCAAGGGGTTAATTTGTTTCCATCACTGGGGATTTGAATTCCTTGTCTGTGCTGAGGTCACTGTCACTGTTAAATGACAGATGTCTTTCTGAAAATCCCTTGCATCTTTCCTTGTGTTGTAAAGTTCAGTGACTGCAATAACAGGGTGTTGTTCTTTAATAACTGTTAAATTTATTCTTTAGAGAATTTACAAAGATGTCCTATTGCTCTGGGAGAGCTCCCTTGATGCCGAACTCTGCATTTTCTCTTTGCATAATGCCTACAGATTTAGAGCCACTGTACTCCCAGTTGTATAGCTTCTGTATCCCTTGTTCAGTGCTGCTGAAATACTCGTAAATCTCCTTTCTTCTAGTGGCTTTGTGCAGCAGCTGGGGTATGACAATAAGGTCCCTGATCTATAATTCCAGACAGCCCCGGAGGGTGAACAGATCGACCAATCCTCATCCCCAACGTAAGCCCAGGGAACTCACTGTCCCTGGGAGGTAGTTGTCTAATGCTTTCTATTTGTATTCTGCATGAAACTCTTCTTGATGCTGGACTGTTGTTCACTTAGAGAATTATCCAGTGCACAGTATATAAACTCCCACTAGAGACTGAATGCATGTAAATAAAGCATGCCTTAAGTCTAGCATAATGTAACTTTAAGTGAGAAGAAATAGACTCAATCTAAGCACCTTGTAAAGCTGCATTCACTGCTAAGATCTGCACAATGCAGTCACAATCGGCATTTCTATGTCACATGGATAAGAGGTAAGGAGGACAGCTGTATAGGTTTTCTAATTCCAGGGATTTCCTGGCTTTTTATTGATTTAATGAGAATACAACACTGGCTTTTTAAAATAACAGCTGTTTTTAAATACTCTTGTGGAATAGCAACATTTATGTTGTAACAAAGAGTCATAGTTTGAAAAATGTGATTGACCTTTATGCTACACATGCCTCATGAAAATGTTACTTTATACTCTGTTTTCACACCACCTAAAAGCCTGGCAGGCATTTCAGAGTACAGACAGAAGATGATCCCTGCCCTATAGCTGTTGCAATCTCCTTGTAATCTCTAGCTATATTCACTTCAGCTGTATGATTTTTGCAACTTTCATGTCTGGGTAGCAGCACTGACGTGTATTTTAACTATAAATTATTTAGAACATATCTCCTTGAAAGCTAGTACTCATTTACTCATAAACCTCCATCATCTGCTTAAACATTGAGATTAATGAAGTGTGAAAGGCTATTTTTAAGTGTGAGGTGTTGTGCACATGCTATCAGTCTTTGATTGCACTTGGTTTATCCAAGCAGCTTTAATGCTGACAAAATTGTCAGACCAATTTTAATTTCTGCAACAGCTTTAAAGGAGATTAAACTGCTTCAGTTTAGTGATTTGCTATTTGCCAGAAAAATATATTCAGTATATGGAAAGTAGTCACATTCTGATAGAAGTAGTGTGCTCTGTGCCAAGGCCCCCTGCATCTAGGCCGATGGCAGCAATGCAGGCAGGGCAGCACCCAGCCTGCTTTAGTAAGATTGAGTGTTGGATACCTCATCAGCACTACCCCTACAAAACTGATGGTTCTGCTGATACTATAGAAGTACAATTCCATAAATGTTCTGTGAAAACTAATCTATAAAGAAAAGATGGAATCTTTTATTATTTTCATCTGTAATTTCACATTAGTTTCTTGTGCATATTTTTAAGAACTGGTAGTCTTCTCTGTAATTCCTCCAGAAAGGTAATGTGCCACTGGTCTGCTAGAAGGTGTAAGAATAGCTTACTTACAGAGGACAAACCATGCAAGTCATAGTTGACTTGTATTTCAGTCCCCTTTGTAAAGATAGCTCTACATTTATGGTCTTCAACCTGTCCTTTCTCGGATGGGAATTCAGCAAGGCTGAGAAAAAAAATCCCGTTTAAAGTGTTATTTTAAACAAATGATTCACTTTCCCAAGTTAAATATCAAAGCGTATAAATTCATCCCTAATAAACTTGGGTTTGTACTGAGTTAAAGATTATTAAACTGCAGTAGCCTGTTTAAATTAGGGTGGTGTTTGTTTTTAGATCATCTAAACAAAGGATATCTCAAGCTCTGAAAGTAAATGTAAAATAGTCAGTCTCTTTAGTCTTAGTTAATTGCAGCAAAATTCGGTAGGGACAAAGTCCTTGTGAATGTACGAACATTTACCTCAAACAGTGTTCAGAGCACTCAAAGTTCCATGCCAAAGCACTGGGGTTTCCTAATTACTTTTGCATAAGAGCTAAGCACTGTGCTTGTTGAGGAGATGGACATTATTGGTTACAGTATTTATGTAATGTATGATGTAATTAACGTAGTCTTAGCTAAAATGAATTCACATCAACATTAATTTGTATTTGTTTTATCCTTGCTGCTCTCAGGAGGTTTGTTTTGTCTGGAGATTCATGACGATATGATTTTTTGGACATTATGGCCAAAATTAGGAAAGACCTTCATTGAAGAGAACTAGCTTGCTTCCATTTCACAGATTTTTTCAATCAATCAGATGATCATTTTGTTTCTTACCAAAAATGCTCACAGACTTTATCAAACTTCTTTAACAGTGTTTGAAACATGTTTCTTTATGACTGAGAATGGTTTTCAAGAAAGTACAAGTATATCAAAATGTTTAAAGCATGAAAGATAACAGCACACGACATTTTAAATGCAGCAGGATTTTTTGGTGAAAGTTTTATTCTTACAAAAAGGCATTATTTCAAGCAACAAGCCCCCAACTTCCTGCCTTACGGAAGTTGTGGGTCTCAGAATGTGAATTTTGCTTGCTGTTTTTCTAGATGCTGTAGCCTTTACTGCTTTTCATCCATATCATAAATACTTATTTAATTTCCATGGAAGCAAGCTGAGGGAATATGTCAAAATCAGAGGCAGCTAAATACCACATATTTGTTAGGATATTATCTTCATTTACCCTTTTGCTCTCTTCTAAGTGTCTTTTGCTCCATTTGGAATCTTTCATGTCTCAAGCCTGTGGAGGGTGCCGTAATGTACCAGGGTACCCTGTTGTGCTGATTGTTCTTTCTACATATTAGCTCTGTCAAACAGATTTTATTTCTTAGGTTGACGTAATTGTTGTAAATCAAGACTGACTTACTTTCTTTGCTGCCTCTCTTGATTCCTTCTTCCCCTATCACATTTCCTTTTCCACTCATGGTCTCTAATTTGTCATCAAAGTGGTAAGGATATTTTATACAGACTGATTTCTTCTTCCTTATCCCTCAGTTCTATCATTGTTTTTTACCACCTGAATCAGTGATAAATGTTGTTGGAAGTGTAAGTATGGACAGACAGGCAAGTATTAATCTTTGAAAGAACATAAAAAAGGAGTTATCCATTTTCTGATATTTTTGTTTACTATATATTTGTAGTAGAAAATATATTTAAATCCAGATGCAGTTGTAGCACTGAACACTTAAATTCAGATAGATCTAACTTCGATGTACCTTTCATATTTCAAAACTAAAGTGCCTGAGATTTTAAGTGACTGAAATAAGACACAGGAAACGCAGAACAAGAATGCAATGTTTCATGAGTCCTTTCATTTAATTTCAGACCCTTACTCACTTCCTGTACTCACTTTAACAGTTTCATTCCCGAGAATCATATCATATTTTCTTTCCAAATGGAGTTTGGCCATAAATTCCTCCCCCCCCCCCCCCAAAAAATGGAGAATGTGTTTTTTTATTTAT
>VZTE01005845.1:2991235-3109796 GCA_013397775.1 Eulacestoma nigropectus | reverse complement strand
TTATTGGGGAATTCTTTTTCCTAATTTAAGAAAAATAATCCCTATTATAAGGGGTTTGATTTTTATTTTTATTAAGTTTAAATTAGTGTTCATCTTTTGTAAAATCCTTTTGGACTTTTTTGGCAGACTATCATGAACTCAAGCTGGTTAGCCTTTTTTAACATTGCAGTAACAGTATACAAATGCAGAATGTTTGTTTGCTAATGATATTCCCTAGCAATAGTACATTTTTACTTCTAGTTTTGTTGAACTTGCATGATGGAGTACATTTTTGATGATACTACTTTAAAATCCTTAACTGTCCTCATAAAACTTCTTGTCTTTGTTTCTTTCCTCTGAGTGGGTCAGAAAACATAACCCTTCACAGGAGAACAGGCTTCAGGTTGCTCCAGTTCTATCAGTGGAGATAAACTACTTTCTTAAAGTCATAGGGGTTAGGTCCTTTACTTGACCTCTCAATTTGAAGAGCTGTTATGGGTTGGGAAAGGATTGCTTTGAAGTTTTGTTGTGGCCCTTCTAGTTTCTTGTTTGGCTGCTGTTTGGAAGCACTGGTAGTTAACAAAATAAGACCAAACAAGAAAACCCCAAACCAAACAAAAACCCCCCAAACAAAACACCAAAAATGTTCTCAAATGAGTGGTAGTAGCACAGTGAAGCATTGCTTTAGAAGTAACTGAGTAAGACTCAAGCAAGGATTCTCTGCTTCTGTTTAGCTCTTCCAAAGACTTCTGATGTCTTGTGGGAATTCATTTAGTGATGGTTAATCTTCTCATTTGTATAAGGAAATTATAAAAGTTAATAAAGCAGCTGAAAATATTTTGAGATTCCAAGTGACAGAGTCTACCACAGAATTGCGTATTTGTTGCTACTGTGACTTAATAACCCCAGGACTTCTGTGTTCTTTTCTGAAGAAGACACTTCCATTTAATTCCTTTTTCATGAGCAAAATTTAATTCCTTTTTCATGTGCTTGCTCAGTGTTTCAGTCCTTGAATTTCCAAAGTGGATCTCCATGGTTTCCATTCAAAAGCTTGTTATTTCTTGCATTTGAAGCTCATCAGGTTTTCAGGTCCTCTTGAAAGACTTACTTTTTTTTCTTTTTTTTTTTTTTTCTTTTCTGGGAAGTTCACAAAAAAAGGAGTTGTTGTTCTTTAAACCAAGCTCAGGATTAAAAAGAAACCCCAACAAAGTCTGAATTGCTGAGTCTGTCTGGCTATTTGTCTTCAGACTTTATAATGGAGCCCACTGGTGTAGTTTCTGTGCAGCAGTGTGGTTAATAAAATGAGATCCCAAGTGAACTTGGAGGCTTTTTATCCTCTGCGGTGGTAGACAGCAGAGCCTGGTGTAATCCTGAGATGATCAGTGTTGATTTGTTAGCTTTGTTGGGGAGTGGAACCTAGACCATGACTGAGAAAAGGCCTTTTCGCCCCTTCTCACTCACTGGATGGTGTATGCTCTTCTTACATCTTTACAAGCTTTACAGAGCTGGAGCTGTCTCAGAAGTTTTGCCATTAACGGTAACAGAAAGTAACTTTTACTCACCATCCCGATTCTTGGATTTTAGTAAGAATCAGATCTGAAGGGTTGCTAATATGACTGAAATAAAACATGTTGGAACAATCATTAGTGGGGGCTTATTGTGTGTGAAGAAGGGCTATTCTCTGGAGCGTGTCTAAAAAAAGTGTGCTCACTTTGTTTTGCTTCATATTGGATTTCAAAGAGTAGAATTAACAAAGAGGATGTAGCCTGTGTGTTTATCCTCAGTAGATGCAAATGCTTCATTATGTTTTAAGGTTAATGACATACTCCGGATGTTTTACCTGGTGTGCTGTAGTGTGCAATACAAGTAGCATGAGTCATCTGTCTTAGTTTAGGACTTCATTAAAATGCAATGGACATTCATTATATTCCACGTATACCTACTTTTGGCTGATGGCTTCAGTTAACGAAAGGTGAGGGGATGGGGTGAAGGTGTCTCCTTAGGTTTTAATTTCATATAAGCAATAGTTGGTTTATTCCTATTTGGTTTTAGCCATCATGATATTAAGGACATTGTCTCAGTCTCCTTATTTCATAGAACCAACTGGGGACATGGGAAATATTCACTGGAAGCTCTTATCACTCTTCAGTGAGAGGGGAGGATGGACAGAAAATGGCATTCCAAGAGGATGTTTTTTTCTTTTGGTGTTTTAATTAAGTGGATATTACAAGAAAGCAGTGAACAAACCACAGGTTTAAAAAGGAGGAGTAAAACTGTTGCCATCTAAATTAACAGTGTCTGAGTGCAGTAATCATTGTATTGATTCTGTGGTCACAAGTATTTAGCACAAATGAAACTTAAATTTCTCTTGGAAGAAGCAGAGTAATGAGAGGTTTTCTACTTCTGTTTCAGTGATTTCAGTCATAGATGTTCAGCACTTTTTAGTGCAACAGAAAGAAAATCTGCAGAGCAGACTGATTCCTGGTTTCTTGTCCAGGTCTTGCCTTTCATAACAACAAAACAAACCCAGATTTTTTGAGGAATATAGCTTGTAAAAAGAAAAGGACTGTGAGAGTAAGCAGAGGTAGAAGCATTGCTGTTGTCCTTCATGCACTGAAATGGAGTGTCTGTGCTTGGTAGCCTCAGTAGTGGATGACTAAATGAGTAATTTTGGGACAGTGTCTTACAGCTGAATATAGTTAAAAGCATTTAGCGATCATTCCTCTAATGGTACTTCTCATGTTTAATCATAAATTGGTTGGTTGGTGGGTTTTTATCATCTTTTCCAAATAGTTTTAGAGAATTCATATAGCATTTATAGCATGACAGGCCAGTCAGTCTCATCTCAGTGCCTGGCAAGATCATGGAGCAGATCCTCCTAAAAATTGTGTGAAGGCACGTGGAAAATTAGGTGATTGGTAACAGCCAACATAGCTCTGCTATGATTCTGACAAATTTTGAGCCTTCCACATACAGAGTTAGTGCTGGTGGATGAAGGAAGAGCAACTGATGTCATCTACCTGGACTTGCGCAAAGCATTTGACACTGCCCCACATGACATCCTTGTCGCTAAACGGGACAGGCATAGATTTGACAGATGGACTACCTGGTGGATAGGGAATTGGCTGAATGGCCACACTCGAACAGTTCTGGTCAACAGCTCAATGTCCAAGTGGAATCCAGTAAGTAGTAACTGGTGGTGTTCCTCAGGGGTCAGTATTGGGACCGGCTCTGTTTAGCAGCTTTGTCGGTGACATGGACAGTGGGATCAAGAGCACCCTCAGTCAGTTTGACAATGGCACCGAGCTGTGTGGTGTGGCCGACACGCTGGAGGGAAGGGATGCCATCCAGAGGGACACTGACAGGCTGGAGATGTGGGCCCGTGTAAACATCGTGAAGTTCAACAAGACCAAGTGCAAGGTCCTGCACCTGGCTTGGGGCAATTCCGAACACTAACACAGGCTGGGCAGAGCATGGATTGAGAGCAGCCCTGAGGAGAAGGACTCGGGGGTTTTGGTTAACAAGATGCTCAGCACGAGCCAGCAATGTGCACTCACAGCCCAGAAAGCCAAGCCTATCCTGGGCTGCGTCCAAAGCATCATGGCCAGCAGGCAGATGGAGGTGACTCTTCCCCCTGCTCTGCTCTCATGAGACAATACACAGAGTGCGGTGTCCAGCTCTGGGGCCCCAGCATAAGACAGATGTGGACCTGTTGGAATGAGTCCAGTTGAGGGCAATGAAGATGATCAGAGGGCTGGAGCACCTCTCCTGTGAAAACAGGCTGAGAGAATTGGAGTTGTTCAGCCTGGAGAAGAGAAGGCTCTGGGGAGAGCTTAGAGCCCCTTCCAGTATCTGAAGAGGCTTCCAAGAGAGCTGGAGAGGGACTTTTTACAAGGACAAATAGTGATAGAACAGGGGGGAATGGCTTAAAACTGAAAAAGAGTAGGTTTTGATTGGATTAGGAAGAAATTCTTTACTGTGTGGGTGGTGAGGCCCTGGAACAGGTTATCCAGGGAAGCTATGGATACCCCATCCCTGGAAGTGTTCCAGGCCAGCCTGGATAGGTCTTTGAGCAACCTATTCTATTGGAAGGTATCCCAGCCCATGGGAAGGGGGTTCAAACTATATGATCTTAGTCTCCCTCACTGGAGATACTAAAGAATCGTCTGGATGCATCCTGTGCAGTGTGCTCTAGGAAGAATCTGCTTGAGCAGGGAGGTTGGACCACATGACCCCGTTGTCCCTTCCAACCTTACTCATTTGGTGACTGTGATTCTGTCATCTTCAAGGTCCTTTCCAACCCAAAACATGCTATGATTCTACTTCCTCATTTAAACTCAATAAATGGGGACAATAATTGTGACTTTCATCTTCTGCTTGGTCAAGACAGATTGTGTAACTGTAGTTGAATTCTGACCTCTCTTTAGAATTCTGTGAAGTCTGGGACTTTGCACCTATTTCTGATTTTTCTGTCTTCTCACACAATGTGGGAATTGACAGGTAGAGGGCAGCAAAGTTCTATTTTTTTAAGTAAAGTTCAAACCATTTTTTATTGAAGTGTTTTTTATCAAGATAAATAGTGATTGTGTCAGTTTGATGCATTGGTTAGTACTCTTCTGATCCAAAATTAATATAATAATTTCAATTGAAAATATTTACTAAAATACAAATAAATGTAAAAGAGCCTTGCCTGCAGTATGTCTTAACTGGTTGTGAAATAGCTACAATAAAGGAAAAAAAATCATTTGCAAGACCAATTAAGGGCTGGCTTTTTGACATCATAGTGAGAAACTTGTGCCAAAATCTATAATTACAGACTGCATGCTGAATTTTATAATTGGAAACCGAATGACATCACCCACAGATATTTCCCACTTCACTTAAGAAAGAAAAAATGAAAGGGAATCTTGCTTGTGGCTCTGGATTGATTTTTGGATAAATGCCCTATCTTTGCTTCATTTATCTCACAATGTGAAATTATTCATATTACTCAGCAGTGACACTCTATTCCCCTCTGAGTCCTTAAGTGTAGTTATGAAACGATGGCATTGAGTTTGAAATCAGTTACTCCTCCAGCATCAGTGTGTGAGCTGTAAACATTTCACAGGAAGAACAGAAAAAGCATTAAAGTAAAACTACAAGTGTAAGTGGAAGTTAATTCTCATGAATTCACCCAAAAGGAAATACTCTATGTATTATTTCAGCCGTTAATAATGAATGCTGATCATTAATGCAGAAAGTAGAATTTACTTGTTAAGTGCATTGGAATATATATATTATCTTTTAGAGTGATTATGATGTTGTACTGTTTATCTAGTACCATTGCTGGGTACTAGTTACTGCCTGTTACTGTGCAATGAGTATGCACTGAGTTTGAGCTCAAAGCTCTGGATTGATAAGGAGGATCAGGGTCAGAAGCTGGCAACAGTCATGCTTCATTGTGACTTCCTGGTCTGAAATACATCTGCGAAAAAACCCACCAAACAAAACCCCAAGCCTCTATTCAAATGTTCTGGTTCATTTTCAGAGTTAACTTCCATATCATGTAGGTTCTCTGAAGACAGAGAGTTGCACAGCTATGTAAGGACTTACAGTGGCTCATCAGCTCTGAAATGTTCAGATTTTGTACAGTCTGATTGAAGCTGTCAGGTTAGGGGTAGTTCTTCAGTCTTGTCCTCTTTGCTCTCTGTATGCATACTCGAAACCTATACTTTCAGCCATGCGCAAGTTAGCAATTAATTTGACTTTTTTGTGCATAGTGGATTAATAAATGTAGGGAAGAAATTTGCAAAATGGAAAAATTAAGTCTGAATTTGAAAGTTGTAAACAGATGTAAAAAGATGCTGTTTGTACTTTGCCTATTTCAGAGATGGAAAGTATTTCACAGGTTTAAATTGTGAAACAACAGTAATGCCGCTCAAATATTTTAAAATTATTTTTGGGAGGTTTTTATCTAAGTAGTATAATTTTAAACACATTGCATTAATTTTATCTCATGTGCTGGGACTTCATCTCAGGACTGCTGTCAACAGGTGCCCTCTTTGAATGCCGTGGAGAACACAATTTGGCATTCACATTCTTAGTCTTACTGCGCTTGAGAGTTTGCATCATGTTTTGTTTTCCCTCTCTTGCTCATTCATTCATCAGTGATTCCTGGGGAACTGGTACTGTACTTAGTTTTAAAGTGTCTTTTTGAGGGAGATCATATTAGATTTTCCTTGTCCTTCCTTTGTATACAATTCCCCTTGCATCTCTCCCAGGCAAAATCTTGAAGTGCTTATTCTGGCTGAAACTGTAACCCCAAATTATTGCAGATATTTTGAAATACTTCCTGCTCTATCTAAACCAAATTTTCAGGCATATTGCTTTGAACCCCATCACATCTGGATAAATGAGTCTTAAGTTGTGTCTTGGCAATGGTTTTATTTTAGTTTTTAAGGTCTTGTTATTTGTTTATGGTAACAATTTCATATAAGTCAAAAACGTATTATCAAAAATGAATACACATTTGTAAACACTGTATTGAAGTAAGAACTATTTAAGTATTGGATTGGGAATACTGTATATTTAAATATTAAAATATTTATTGCATATTAATTCTTCATATAGGTGACAAATATTTGAATCTGCAAAAGAAATTGTAAGAAATGTAGTAATTTTGTACACAATAGAGTCATTAAAAAACAACAATCCATAAATCAGAAAAATAACGTTAGCTAATGGGTTGCATTGTAGTGTGAAGTTACATGAACCTTTATGCTGTAAAAGCATAAAGCAGCTCTAAGCAAATTGGCTGTTTTAATTTCTGCATGGCTAACGTTGAGGAAGTATGATTAATGAATTTTTAATGCATGCGTTGGTTTTGTGATTTTTTTGTTGTTGTTTTGTTTTGTGGGTTTTTTATAGTAGAAAAGTACAAGGAGGGTAAAGCCACAATTTAGGCATTGCTACTTTGAATCCAAGGTAGGTCCAAGGTGCACATTTTTGTGATCAAATCCTGTCATCTAAAAATAAGCTACATTGAAAGACTGAAACACCCTTTGCTGTGTAGCATCACAAAAGCATAGCTACTATAACGTGCAAAATATTGCATTTTTCATTGGCAAGGCTACGTCTGTAGCGCTGCTGGTAAAAAACAGATTGACATTTGGTCATTATTTCTTATCAAGGGTGTTTTACTTGTAATGCTATTTGACAGCTATATTCTAGGTCTGACAGCATTGAACCAGCTTAATTCCCACTGAACTGCTCTAAATACGTGGTATTGCAATCAGTTTAACAACCCCTGGAGGCAATAAAATCTCTCCTTTGAACACACACAAGGGGAAGAAATCTAAGATTTATAAAGGGCAGCAAGTATTCAAGATGGGGGCAAAGTTTATGTGTGAGCCTATAATTGATGTTTCCTTTGTTGGAAAAGAAAGCTTGAAGATGGTTTAAGAATTAATCTTTAACAAGATCTAATCTGCACTAACAAGATCTGCTCAAGATGAGTGAGAGTAAGATATGATACCAAGAGTTTTGTCATATTCAGCCAACAATGAAAATTCAAAGGTACTCTGTAGTTTAGGAACATTTTTGAGCAGATCAAGAAACTTCACAATTAGATGTGAAATCTGCTAGAGCTCCCTACCGCAGGTGGAGGAGAGCAGAACTCATAACCTAGGCCACTTGTTCTCTGCCATATATTCAGGTGAGCATTCCTAAGGCTATAAGAGCTTCCCATTATCCGCTGCACATACAGGATAGGTGGGAAGGTGCTATAAGTTTGCTCCTTTTGTTCTTGCAACATGTGATTTGGCAGATCAGGCAGTGGCAAAACAAGGGTAGATGCTGATGAACTTATCAAATAATATCTTACTTTCCAAGGGATACCCAGTGCTTTAAGAATTACTGTATTTGGTATTACCCCTCAATAAAATGTGGCTGCCACTAGGATGAGTGATGGTCTTTCATCCAAAGAAAGAAGACTATTATAGAAAAATATAAACCCCATTGTTGTCGTGTGCTTTAATAAGATACTATTAATGCCATAGGAACATGCCATTAAAATGTATATAAGAACCTTTTCATTGCATATGTAGGACAAGCATTAGGGAAAAAGGTTTTCAGAGCCTTCCTGGCTTCCATTTGTGGAACTACACAGTGCAGGGTTAAAACATAACTGTCTAAGGGAAGTCTTTCGGTTCCAGGTTACCACCTGACCACTACTTTTATATCTATAAAGTATCAGTTGATACAGGGAGCTTGGGGACAGTCTCCCTACTGAGGATCTGAAATAGCAGTGTTGTTGAAGAGGACAGGAAATCTGAGGTTATCCTAACTTGTGAGAAAACCTCCAAATATGGAGAAAATTAGCACATTTTCTCTGATATCAGAAAAAGTGAATACTATCATAACATTGCACAGTGGAATTGTATCTTAGGTGGTATCTCCTATTGCTAAGAGAGGCAGCAAAAACTTGAATGGGTGGCTGTGGGACTTTGCAAGTAAAGATTGAAGCAGTGTACAGTTGTATAGTGGGCATTGTTCCAGCAAAACCAGCAAGTTCCTCAGTGTGCTACTTGTTCTGTGCTGCTACAGACTGATGCAGACAAAATAAGGTTCTAGGAATTTTCCATCTGATTTTTTTCCAGAGGTTGGAGAAAACTTACCTGAAATAATTTGTCTGTCAAAAGTATTTCCTTCTAGCTCTGTTGAAGAAATCATCTTGTTTAAGTAATCATGTCCTGTAGCATTTTTGTTGCAATAGTTGAGATTTGAGGCTGTCAGTCTGCCTCAGTACTGATTCCTTTTCCTTCAGAAATAAAGAGAGCCTTCTTTTTTAGAGATAGATTAGCTGGCTTTTGCATTTCTGTAAAAAGTATTTGTAATGGCAGGATAGATGGTTACAGGTTTGATGCTGTGATTTTTTTTGTGTTTATTTTTCCTTAATCAACTATAAATCTGATAGTCCAGGGAAAGGGACCTTAACATGTTACAGAAAGAAGCCACTTCAGTCTCTGAAGTTTTAGTGTGGAAGAGGGGAATAGGCAACCTCTTGCCTGTGGTGAATAGATTACAAGGCAACATTTCTCTGTATGTAAAACTCGAATGTAACTAAGTACTAGTAAGGTACTACAAACTTCTGGGCATATCTTCTAAGAATATGAAAATTACCTTTGCCCCGACTAGTGTCACTAGAACTCTGAGAGTTTTCATCAGATGAGAAATTACCAGATGTTGCTGTCTTTTCATGTTCATTTACAGTTACTAGGTATTGTCAAAAAATTACTGTATTCAGAGGTTTCCAGCATTGCCTTCTGGCATGCCGTTGGCCACTGTATTGCTTCCGTTTGAAAAGCTTCTTCACCTCTTCTATCACTTCTGGTTTTGCAGGCCTTTAAGTTGGTTAGTTAGGGTGAGTGTTTTCATGTAGTTCATGTGCCTGTTGCTGGGTGTAGGGCTCCCATGTAAGCCCAGCTGTAGAACAGTCCTGATGAAGTCATTACCATGATGATCAAATGCACTCTGTAACACAGCTAATTTCATTTGGCAAAACAGGCTACCTACCTGCTCTATTCACATCTTTTTGTGCTCAGATTCTACTTTCTGTGAATAATTTAGCAGTGTAGTTTTATTCATAAGCTCATTTATTATTATAAAATTTGTTTATTTTCTTCTCTTTCTCCTTATGAAGGGTTGCAGATAGTGACTAACTGAGGCCTGTGTGAATCTGTCTTCAGTCAAATGCAGCGCTGTTGCTTTTCAAGTTGTTATTTTGGTCAAAACACGAAGATTTTTTAAAATCAGTTGATTCAGTGTTTATTGCCAGTAGAGACAAACTAAAACTCCTGCCAACATAGGCTAGTTTCAAAGAAATTTCAATGCCCCATTTTCTAATATTACAGTAGAAGCTCAGTTATGCCTTTCATACCCAGTGGTTTTGTATTGTCCACACAGGTCCTGCAGGAACAGACTATCCCTTTTGGCTAGACAGTAAACTGTATTAGCAAAGTGCAGTTGTGGTACTGATATAAAATTTACTGTAAATTACTTACTTTTATAAGGCAATACTTGTATTATTCCAAAAAATTTGTAATCTTTTATTTCTTACGTGCCAGAAAATGGAAAAAAAACCCCAAAACTGAAAATCACCTCAGCAGGTTTTGAAGAGGTTGTTACTCATTAATGTGAATGAGGAAGGTTCTAGCCTAAGTAATTAAAAACAAATTAAGTAGAGGCACTAAATCTTTGTCTCATAAATGAAGGTCTAATCAGGGTGAAATTGTATCTCGTTGGTCATGGAATGAATAATAAATGAACCAGTGAATCTACTGGATCATTTGAAATGACTAATCTTAGTCAACCAGGTAAGTGAAGATGGCTGTAAATTGGGTTAATTACTGTAGCTTGAGTTTTAACTCAACAGCTCTTAATTTCAACTTTCAAAGGCTACACAAACCAATTTTGTACTCTTAGATTATAATGAGCAGTCTTTATTCTTTAATCAGTTCATCCAGTATCTGGCTGTCTACTGTAACATTCCTTTGAAGTCGAGAAAGATCTAACATAATTGAAGAAATGTCTAACTACTTGACTCTCTTTTTTTTAATATAAAGGAATTAAACATTAATCAGACTTGTGCATCTCAATTAAGCCAATTAAAATTATCACAGAATGTAGTGCACAGAGCAATAGGTATCTTTAATGTTTGAATACATTATCAACTTTTACCTAATGTTCCTTATTTAAGATGTTTGTTACTCAAAATGGGAATGCATGCAATGTGTTAAAGAACACTACCATTTTTTAAAAAGTTTGACTAACTTGATTTACTTAATGTAATTGCCTGCATTTGTGCACAAGATATGTTGAAATTTGTTGCATTTAGTTAAAAGTAATATGTGGATTACTTTAGGTCTTCCTACGCCAGTCTAATTTCCATATGTTTTTGTGCTCATTGGGGTTTTTTTTGGGAAGAAAAATATTATACACTATATCTGAATTAATTTATATCACAGGGAAGTATGGCTTACTCTTTACTGGCTGATGTATATACGCAAAGTCCATATAATTACTAATAATTTGTAACAAGTGTTAATTGATAAACAACTCCCTCTGGTAGCTTAATTAAAGCTGTAGGATAGCAAGGCGATTTACAACTGGGATTGATCTCAATTAGTCAACAAAATCTGTGTAGTCTGTTCAAAGAAGAAGGAGGAAATTTAGCCTAGCGAGGCTTTGGGGATTTTGTCTTGTAGTTTTCTTTTTTTTTTTTTAATCAAGAGAAATAAAATCACGAAATATAGTAATGTTTTCTGCAGTTATCTACCTACTGTATACTGTGCTTATCTTTTACGCTACCCAGCATTTGTTCCTTCATTTGTTTGTTCATTGTCAGGTTACAGAACAATATTCAAACACTTCTTTTCATTATACACAGTGTGATAAAAAAGTAATTTCATACAGGGATGTACATTTTAGAATAACACCCCCAAGAGACCACAAACTAGAGAATGAAAAACATTTAAAATATGTCAGTTTTTGATCTTACTTAGAGATTTGTTTATAAACTGGCATTATGCAGCCTTAATTAAAAGATAACACAGGAAAGATGGCATTAGGGAATAACTGGATATGTGGAAGCACAGTGATTTTATAAAGTCAGCTATGCTGTTTCAGGATTCGCTACTCTTTTATCATTTGGACTGATAGTAAGAATATAATCTATGAGTACTTGAAATTGCCCCTGTGGAATAAAAAAAAGTGTCATCTCTGTTTAAACTAGATCACAGACTGGCTGCAAACAGCTGCTGAAACATTAATTAATTTGTTTGCAAATAAATCATGGATATGTACTAGCTGAAAATACAGATATAAACAAGCATGGATGTTGTGCTTCTTAGATTACCTATGGATCCCTGGTTTGCCTACATTTTTAAAGATAATTTTATATGCACCGGAAAAACAAACACAGACCAAATAATCTGAAAGAGCTGAGCCTTTTTATTAAAGTTGTTCTATAGATACATCGATGTGCTGAAATGCAAATCAGTTTCAGTGCTTTAAAAAACACACATCCATTTTACATTTGTGTAGGACTGAACCTCATTTAAGAAAGATTTGTTAATCAAAGAGAATGAAATATTTTGGTGGAGGCATATGAATGTGAGTTTAACAAGTTTGCAGCTAAAAATATGGCTTGATTTCAGCTGTGCAATTTATGTTCCTCTGTATCTTGAATGCTCTTTTGGTAGCTGTGTGGCATCTTCTATAAATTCTCCATTACTTGGTACCTGCTTTTCATATACCATCAAGGATGCTGTTCAATATCTATGGGTTGTTTAAAGACACAGGCTAAATGCTATAGCCTTATAGCTTCCCTGAGCTAAAGATGAGGCAGATGTACCCAAATTCACACTTGTAACAACACGTGCGCTTCCTTGGGGCAAGCCTTGAGCTGTTACAGTGCTTCTCATTGTAAGGGCAAATCCTTGGCTCTTCCCAGTGCTCCCCTAGGCTCTGCATATGGTAGGCAGAGAGGAGGAAGATGACTCTGCAGGCCTTGACCCCTTGACATAAGCTTTATTTTCAAGAGTGGAAAAAAATAAAGGTTAGATTCTGCCAAAGGATGGGACTTGCATGTATAATATGAACAATACAGGGAGGCCTCTGGATACTGACTAACCTTCAAGTGGCAGGCTGCTCTGTTACAAACCAGAGATGTTTGTGGAGGTTATAGAACATGGTCAGGGAAGGATGCATGGTCCAAATTCTGTGTTCTCCGAAAATGTTGTCTGCCTCACAGAGCTGCTGTCTTACATACATAGCTTTTTCTCTGCTTTTTTAAAAGGCTTTGTTTTGAATATTTTCTAACATGATGGGCGTCCTTTTTAGTATTTGGAAAATTAAGTGTTTGCTAATAGGAAAAAAAAAGTCACATTTTGACATGAAAAAATAAAGTCAGAACCCTTGGGAAGACACAAAACTATAGAGGAGCTAACATGATTATGAATTTGATTTTCTTCTTCCTTTTAGGGTCTATTTTTTTGTATGCTAGCCAAACTGCCATATGAAAGATTCTATTCCAA
Source organism: Eulacestoma nigropectus (assembly GCA_013397775.1). Lineage (NCBI taxonomy): Eukaryota > Metazoa > Chordata > Aves > Passeriformes > Eulacestoma > Eulacestoma nigropectus. Next base: position 3,096,744 of record VZTE01005845.1, on the reverse strand, counting down.
GCAGATCCTGCTATCCAGATGTTTTTGTCAGTGAGGGAATAGATTTTCTTAAGTTTGGCTGAAAATTTTTTGAGCAGTTATGAATTTTTGGTAATGATACCGCATCATGCCTTAAGATCACCTTTTCTCTAGATAGTGCAAGCTTTAGTGTTAGTTCCAAGACCAGTCTTTGACCTCAGGGAGCATATTCCTGCAAAGCACTCAGGTACTGTTAGCACCCAGCTACCTCCTTCATGCCTACTTTAATCCTGAAGAGAAAGCTTCAGGTCATTAGTCTTTGTACTTGAGTTAACTATAAGCCCTCTGCTTGGACTCTCAGAAAGCACTGGCTAGAGCATGAGTTCTTTCCAAATTCAAAGCCTATTAGGGCTTTTTCAGAGGTTAATGTGAGCACTCTAGATAGTATCACCGTTTTGTTTGTTTGCCACTCCTGCCCTAAGGTTCATCCACCAGATGCTCCAAGTTCAGCTATTTAGCTTCTTGTGGCATAGTATTTCCACTAGCCTGCTTCAGTGATATTATCTGTCTAGAAGCTTGACTTTCATATGTTTAAGGAAAGAAGGAGAAACTTTCACTTTATTTTTGCCAATGATACCAGCTTAGCTCTCTTTCTGTGGAAGATCTGAACCTTTGGGGGTTTTTTTGCAGAGTGGGGGAAGGAAGCATTCATCTGAACGTGTGGCCAGGAATGGCATTACCTGCAAGCCAGTGACCTGAGGGAAGCTGTATGCTCCTACAAGTTGTGTTTTTACATAAAGGATGGTGATGGCTTCTGGAAGCCAATTTTTGTTCCCTGGCCAAACTGCTCTGTTATAGCAGGCGGGGAGTCAGGAGAGAAGGTTTCATGGAGGATCCTTTTAGGAGAGATTTTGTTGATGCTTCTGTATTTCCAAAGAAATACAGAAAATCTGAAAACTCCAAAGAAAGTTGTAACCATCGCAGTTTTTGATCAAATTAGGGAGGTACAGATTTTGAGAAGTCTTTTTGCTCCTGTATTCTTCAAGAAAGCTGAATTTTCCTCTTTTTTTTTTTTTTTTTTAACAGTCTACTCTTGAACTTTTACTGTATATGCAATCATTTTGGATAAAATGTAAGCTCATTTGTGCTCACAGCAGTTACTAAAGTCAGAGGGCAGCCAGGGATGAACAAAGTTCTCAGAACCACTAGCATTCCAGTTTGCCATTCACTGTTAGAGGTTTGGGCTGTTATGATGACTGGATTAATGTATAATGTCTCCTAACCTACATATAACATGTTGTCTGTGTGATGTATAATGTTGTGTGGGTGGAACTTTGTCACGTGCTTCCCATTTGCTGTCCTTTGCAAGATCATAATTGAAGGTATAGCTTGTCATACTTGTGGACTAAAATTGTCTTCTCAGAATTGACTCCTCTTTGAATCTCTCAGGGCTGTTTTATTGTATTTTGTTGTTTGGGTTTTTGATTGTGTTCCACTGCCTGCCGCCTCCTTTTCCCCAGTGCTGTACGTACACATTGACCTAAAGGGACTTCAGGCAAAGCTGAAGCATGAATTGGGGGTTGAGCCTGGTAACTTTTCAAGTAACTCTGTGTCGCTGGTTTCTTTGAGAGCTTATGTTCCCTTTGTGATCAGCTTTGGAATGTTTAATTTATTTATGTGCTTGTTTCCAACCAGTATCCCTAGCTCCAGTCTCTTTTCCTTCCAGAAGGGCAGGAGTCCCTGTGTCAGCGTGGCCCACAAGCTGTCTGGAGGGTGTTCCTTGAGGGTAGGCGACAAGGCGGGGGCTCTTGATCATGCTGCCAGACCATGAGGAACTCTACTTAGGACCTGAACACAGCCCTCCCTCTGGATTTGTCTGCTTGTTGCAGCTAATTATAATTGTAAATTTGCCCTTAAAATCAAATTCTGTTTAAAGAGCAACTTTTGCCTTGGGGCGGCCTTGCAAGCGGAAAATACTTATCCAAAAAGCAGTTTACTTGGCTCATGATTTCCTGTAATTCCTATATTGTTCTTCAAGATATTTGTGTGAGAGTGAGGAATTGTTTTTCACAGTTTAGCTTCCCCTCTCTTCTTTATGTCTGATCTTGTACAGGAATTGTCACCTTTGTTTTATGGTATCACAGCCAGTTCCTAGAAATGGCTGAATGCTCCCAAGTTCTATGTCTCCCAGCAGGATCTACCTTTTAAGCTACCACTTTCACAAATGAGTGGCTGGGACATGTCTCCTTGGGAATTTGTGCTGTTGGTCCTTTCAGCTTAGGACAGTTTAGATAGAATCACTGCCCAAAACTACAGCTTATTCTGGGCTAAAACATAAAACATATTTATCCTTGTGGCCTCACTACTCGACAATTTGGGATCAAGAAGCAAAGAACAGCATCATGCTTAACTGAGGTGTGCTCTGTTCACTTGACTGTCTGAAGGCTGGTTCACTCTGAAATTGGGACAGGGTTATTGCCCAGTGATGTAAAGTCCTGTGCTTATTTGGGAGATTCAAATAAATTTGAATGCATGAAGCTATTTGTGCAAAATAGGCCATGGAATAATTGAGTAGAGCAGGTGTAACTGCCAGTACTCCAGCAGGTCTGGAAGACTGGGCTTTGAGCTGCATGGGTTCTTTCTATTGGCACACATCAAGAGAAAGTAGAAGGAATAACTAAGCTTCCCTAACCCTCCTCATTATCCCATGCCTTCCTGATTCATAAAGAGTGAGTTTCTGACCAGTTTTGGCACAGTTTGTATCTTTGGTTCTTGATTAATAAGTTAAACATCAAGTAATGGCTTTCAGAGTCAGTCAGAAAAATACAACTGCTAGGACTCAACCACAGGTAATTTGGTATCAATTTAAGTATAGTGGATTAAAACTTACGTAAGCTAAAATGAGAATCACTTATGTAAGTGTGAAAGTGTACGTAGAAGGAAGCAAGCTGAGAATAAGTAAAGAAAAACATATTTTAAAAAAAAAAAAAGGCCCCCGAGAATGCTATTCTGTTCCAAAGTGCCATACGGTCAATTGTTTGGCATCGTCTTCCCAAGTGTGTTAGCAATACTTTACAGGTTGCTTAACATCAGTGCTTGGATGGGAGGCAATGGCTGAAATAGCATGATATAAAAAAGGGAGCAGCTTGAATGCTTCTATCCATGTGTTAGCAGTCAGACAGCATTGGATTGTCATTGCTTCAGAATCTGATGGTTGTGTTGGAGCTTCCTTCAGTAAGAGTCAGTAGGAATTGTTTGGATGTAAGTGATGTAAAGATGTTTTAACATTGTCCTTAGTTTGGATAGCAGAATTTTAAGGAAAATTTGTCAATGTTTTTTTTTCCCTATCTTATTATTTATTTGCGCAATGAATAATTATGATTGTTGTCAGGGGGCAAAACACACATCAAGCTACTTAAGGGTAAACAACAGGAGTAAACAACACTTGTGAGTTATGACATGCTCAGAATAATGCAGGGAAACAATGAGGGATATTATTGAAGCAAAACTAATTTTTGTTCTTGTATAACATTCTGAACAGAACAGTGAAGGACATCACAAATCCATTCATTTATTTCAAAATTTGCAAAACAAATCCCTTCTTACACGTAGTATTTGTACAACATGAAATTATTATTCAATAAGTTGACATTTTAAACCTATTACTGCCTAAACCCATCTATTACTGAGCTATTCAGAGCACTAAGTTAACATTTACCAGAACATTCATCCTCACATCATGGGGAGATCAAGCTCAAATCCTTTATTTCATATTCAGATCTTGTTGGGTCAGGATTGAAAACTGCTACCTTTCTGATACTTTACCGAAAAGCCACTCTGAAATCCACAAAAGAATTATTATTAAGTTACTGCAGTTATTCAGCTAGATGTTGACTTTGATATGTCAACTCTCTGATCTTTAATAGAAAATTGATGGTCTTGCACTGAGGGTCAGTCATATGCATGACCAGGATAGGCCAAGGTTTGCATTAAATTACACCCAGCCTTGCATTCTTATTCTCTTGCAGACAAAGTCAAACAAAGCCAAATGGATACCTTGTTAGTTTTGTTTTCTTCATTGTTTTGTGTTGGCATATGGATTTAATTCTGTAATGGGGGACTGCTGGGTACAATCTGCTTTATTGATTTTTCTGGGGAAAGTTTTTATGAGAGCACACAGAAGTATGATAACATAAAAGCAACTGGTGCAATTTTTGTTCTTGTTGCAGTAGGTGTCTATTACACCATTTATTTAACAATTGACTGTGTCACAAAAAATCAGGTTAAATTTCTTGTACTGTCTTCCTTTAGCCTTGGGCTGAAGTTGTGAAAATCACTGGCTTTTTTTGGGTTCCTATAAATTTTGTACCTGTGGTGACTGCAATGAATCATGCAAACTTTGGCCCCTTTCAGTGCTGTTGGTTGTCAGTTCACACAAAGTTGCATTTTTAACTTGTCTGAGGAAGGAATGCTGTATGGCAGAACTGGGGTATCCATGGTCTAGGAGTGCATTTTGAATCCCAGCTTCTAAAGTGTTGGCTGAAGCCACCAGAGGTTGGGTGAGCTACTGCTCTGTGCATAATTTCTTCGATGGCTGCAGGTGTATACGTTGTATGACAGCAATTAAAGAAAATGAAAGCAAGGGAATACATTTGCCTTAAAAAAAAAAAAACAAAAAAACAAAAAAACAACCAAAAAACTGTTCTTCAACTTCTGTTTCCTGCAACTGCTATTATGTAAACACCACATCAAATATGCCTACAGAGACTTGAATGGCTCAGCAGCATCTTCTGGTTTTATGTGTAGCTTCCTGCAAGATTTTCAGGTTTGCTGTTCATTTCATGCTGCTCAAATTAGTGACAGAAGGTGAACATGCATCTTTTCTTCTTCAGAATAAACAAAAATTTTTCTACCAAGTCCTCACAGGAGAGGATGGACAAGTTTGGACATATGCCCCTTTGGTTAATGGCAGCAAAGAATGTCTCATTTCTTTCTGAGTGGAAGTTGGCCAGTATGGAGGCCAATACAGTGGGCCTTGTCTAGACAGTTACATGGAGCATCTGTGAATTAACTAGGGCATCCCTTTCCTCATGAAATTTAGAGAGGGTCCTGGATAGACGGTAATTGTTTTTGAGATATTTTACCATTTTCTAAGTAGACTGATCATGAAGGACTCAATTTACACAACTTGCGTCTATTGTTTATGTTGATTTTGTGTCAGTGTTTTTTTTGTTGGGTAGATTTTTCAAAGCCTTAGCTGGGAGGCAGCCAACTCTCACTGAAATGCAATAGGATCTAACATTCAGAAAACCTAACTGATTTAGGAAGACACGCCTCATTGACTTTCAGTAGGACTTACATGCCTGAGTCTCTTAAATGCTTCTGAAAATGCCAACCTTGGATTTGAAAGCCAACCAAATGTGTGCTAAGCATTTTTTCAGAAGCAGACTGGTGACAGTACATACACTCTGCAGGACCAAGTTTCACAACAGATCATATAAGGCACTTAGCTGTTAGAGAAAGGGTGTCAGACTTCAGATTTGAAGGGGAATGCACAGCCTAATGTAAGTATTAATGCAGCTCTTAATGCCAAGTTAAGAACATCAGTGAATATATAGGAATGATTTTTAGGAATACTCCATGTTGCTACTTAGATGTGAATCTCCTTCGTCAAACTCAGAATTAGCTTTGCTGAAGTCAATAGACTATTGCACCCTTGTAAGTGACTGCAGTTAGGCAACCCTCCAAGTATATATGCTTTTATAGAGCAAAACATACAGATTATAAATAACATCATAGGGAGACTGGGTCTGCTTTATCTCTGCAGTAATTCTTCTGGTATGCTTTGAGTTACGTCAGGATAAATTTGGCCCACTGAGATTAGTATAAAAAAGCAGGTAGTGTTTCTTAGCTAGAAAGGTGCATATAAATCCCTGTATCTCTAACTTTGATCAGCTTAACACTCAGCTTTCTGTGTGAATCCTTTACCTTCTCCCTTATTTCAGAGCAGCTAATGCTGGCAAATGCCTGTTGGACCTACAAAATTACACTGCTGTACAGCAGAGGTGCTGTGAAACTCCCAGAGCATACAAGTGATGCTCAGATCAAACTGTCTTCCTCCTAGTCTATGAAATTGTGTAGATGACTCTTTAAAATCTCTCTTTCATTTTAGAGCCTGATCCTGTGACCCACTGATTCCTCTCATCTCCCTTTAAAGCTAATAAGGATCAAAATTTCTCATCACCATTCATGGTGCAGGATTAGGCCCTTAATTATCCTTGGAAATAGTCATTCTCTTCTGGATGATGAAATGGTGTTGTATCAGCCTTAGCTGGTGATGGTAATGCCTCTTCATGCTTGTCTTAAGATGCCTTGCTTTGTCAAGACAAGGAAAATTTCTATGTCTGCACTCCCCTCCTCGGTCATACACATTATACAGCAATGTATGGCACCAGCCTGTTTTTGGTTTGCCCCTTAGGAAAGAAAAGATTGTATCCTCGCTTTAAAATAGCTCATCATTTAATACTTTCCCGTATAATTAGGAAATGATGTTCATCTGACAAAGTACATTCATTAAATAATTTCAAAATAAGCCAGAGGCATTGTTTAAACATAGTGTCAACATAAACTGTAAAAAATGTGCAGAATAGTTAAATTTTAGCCAAAAGTGTATGTTAATGGAGCAAGAACACTAAATGTTTTTTCTGCTTTTTAAGGCATCGAACTATCTTTTAGTGCAAGTTCTGCCTCACAGCCAGATCTGGCCCCTTCTTCACCCTAGCCCTTTCATCTCCCTTTGTTCCATGTCTATGCTGAGACTGAGATTTTCCCACCTCTCTCAGTCTTACTGTGGCTCTGAAAGATGATTGCCTTCCGGTGAAGCCCTTTCCCCTTCTTCTGTACCCAAGCTCCATGTTCAATGAACATCAAAAAGCCTTATCATACCCTGATGGTTTAAATCTTTAAACAGAGAGTAACAGCCTGAGTACATCCAGACCCCTCACATCCTATAGTCTTGTCACTATGTGTTCCTGCAACAATTACCAGGAGAGGGAGGCTGCGGAGTGAATCAAGTAGCGTGTGTTGTCTCCCTGGACTCCATGCTGATGCTCTGATCAGGACTTCAGCAAAATTCTGTTTGAAATGAGAATAGACTAATTTTCATCAGACTCTTCTCAGAGGAATCCCATGTGGGCTAGCATGCCAAGGGTCATCATTAGAAAACTGCCTTCAAAAGAGCTGAGGTTTCTTGTGGCAAAGCTCTTTTCCTTTACTAAATTTATAAACATTTATGTAAAAATGTATACATTAATTGTTCTGCTTCCTTGTATGCCAGCAAAGTAATGTCCAAAAACATACTTGAGGAAATAGACTTGTAAAAATAGCCCAAGCAAGGACAAAAATGTCCTCATTTTGACTGAAAATTCAGAATACTGTGATCAAAGGATGCTGTAACTCCCAGCTGTTCAAAGGGACTTGTATTAAAAAAAAAATCAGATGTGACCAAGAATAGAAAATAACTCATTAAGAGCTTAACTAGATGATGACAGGTGAAGCCATCCGTTGCTTAAACACTGTAATGTTTTTCTAAGCAGTTTCTGTTATTTTTCTTTTTTTTTTTCTTCCCCCTGGAATCAATTTATACTTTCTAGAAATAATTATGAGATCAAGTAAAGTTTGTCTGCTATGGAAAATAAACACATACACAAGACACTGGGCTGTGGGGTAATGAAGGCATCGCTTCATTACATTTTTAAGCATAGATAAATTACTGAATTTATTTTACAATTCCTATTTATCAGTTTTCTTCTGAAGTAGCTGCAGTTCCTAAAAGGCAAAAGAAAGGTAATAGGAAGCCTATAAGTAAAAGAATAATCTCTGAAAGTTTTAAGCCTTCGGACATAAAGGAAAGGTCTTTGCTCTGTCTTTTGTGGCTTACAAGCAATGAATGGTAGGTGGATGTGATTCTCCTCATTTTTATAGCTATTGTTTAGCTACTACAGTGTTTGTAAAATGCATTAAAAAAATCTTTTTAATTCTCTTAAGCAACTTAAATCCCTTTTCACTTTCCCCAGGCAAAACCTGATTCACTTGCATGTTTTTGGGCTCTGACCTTCACAACACTGATCTCCCAACAGTAGTAGCCAGTTTCTTATTCTTTAAGTGCTGGAGGAATCATGAAAAATTCAGACACTGGGTTTCCCTGAGACCAATCTGGTGGCTTTGTCTTTGTGCTAACTGCTGCTTTCTATGCATCATTCAAAAGGTACATACTGTTGTCAGCCCCTGAACTGCTACTTGGTGTTAAACATGAATATTTGTAGCTTAGCAAGGGACTAAATTTAAAAAAATTAATATTTGACAACCTTTGAGAAGGCATTACTGGTATGAAACTATACAAATGAAAGACTGTATTTGTGAAAAAAGAAAACTTTCTTCACTGGGACAATTCTAAACATTATCAGATCTGTTTTTAAACAGCTCTGGTTGCTGGACTTTCTTCCTGATGCGCAGATTATGATCGTACCAAAGAAAATACTATAGTAGGTTTGTTTTTTCCTGTGTACTGCAGGGGAAAATTCATTCTGTGCATGTGCCACTAATCCTATCTGACCAGAAAGCAGAGAAAGATGGCGTGTGGCTTATTCTGGCTACACATCAGAGGTACATCCAATGGTAAAATTGCCTTTTTCCACATTTCTTAATTAGAAATAGAAATGGCTTCAACTAATAGAATCTCTTATTAATAACAAAAGGAATTGCTAGCTCTCTAGTTCAAGTTGCATATCTGCATAACTTATAGCCTTAAGAGCTTGTAGAGTCACTCACACTCCTGGCAGAATGCCTTTTACTCTCCCATATTAATGAGTTGTTCTAAATTTAGTCTACTGTGACAAACTAATATTAATACAGTATTTTATGGCCCAGAGCATTCTTAATGCATAAGAATGAAACACTGAATCAGAAGAAGGGGAAAGGAGGCAAGATTACTTAGTATGATTGTCAAGATATAAGATAATCCAACCATGTAGATATTAAGACTTAAATATAATACTCTGCTTATAGATTTATATTATGTGAAACATTTTCTATTATTTTAAATCCTTGCAGTATTAGTTTCTTATTTTCAAAGGTTTATAACTCGGTCATAAAAATTCACTCTGGGCTGAAACTTGATGTACAAGGTCTTAACCTGGGAGCATTTTCTTAAGTAAATTTTCAAACAAATCAGTATTTTTCTTTGGTAAAAGTGGAACAACAGTCAACATACATGTCATTTTCATAACAGGTCTCTGAAAACAATGGAGACTAATAAGCAAAGCCAAAAAGAGTCTGTAATAAGATTTAATTGCTCTTTTTGTGTTATTTTAGTTCTTTTTAATTGCAAAATTTGGCAGGTAGTGGCTATTTAGAGTTTCTTCCACAGCAATCAATGGATTTTTGTCACTCTTTGAAGGGGAAGTAGGGTATAGTACTCTATTTGGTAGCTCTTTGATAGTGATGATTTAACTATTTTAGCATTTCCCTAAATAGATATTTGCATGAATATTACCTAAATATCATTTTGCAGGCAAAAAAGACTTTATGCAGATTTTTTATATGACTTCAATAGCTGTGTTTTGTAAACGTGCATGTGCATCCATATGTACAAACACATTTCATCTTGGCAACCTAAAGCCGAGTCCTAATAGAGTTAAACCATCTACTTGTGTAAATTAAGGGGAAGAAAAGCATATGACCCTAACTAATGGAAGGAGCGCTGCTCCTAACTATGCCAAGTGTGTATGATGCCTGCCAGAATGCTGCCAGTTGTAAGGTGGACCATGGATTTTTTCACTGTGAACAGTAGGCAGCAGACTGCACTTGAGCAGATGTGGAAGCATAGGGTCAGCAATGAATTGTATAAGGTGCTTGACTACATGTGCCATTACTGAAAATCCACCTTAAATGAGGAGGGATGATGAAGTTTTTTGACTAGCTAATAGAATGATTAGCTGTATTGGAGGTTTTTACAAACCAGCTTTGGAAATGGTATATGCAAAGAAATTTCTGATGTACTTTGGCTCTCTGACCCATATATTTGGGAGATAAAATTTAACCCCTGATTTGACTTCTCTCTTCTCATATTTGTGTGGATTAGGAAGTTCTATCTCCAGTGTTTACAGGGATACAGTTTAGTTAAGGAGTCTTGAGTAAATGTGAAACTTGAAAGGCCTGGGATGTGCAATTTCAGTACACAGGAGATCTTGGAGGAAGACAGTTCTCTCAACCTCATTTGGGTCATGCTACAGAGCTGTCAGGATAGAAGTTTATGGATGCTGAAAAGTTAGAAGCAGAGAAATTCTTCAGCTTTTTCTCAGTGTTCTGTGAGAGCATTGCTTTCTCACGCAGACCAGCCGAAAACAGTGAAGATGGTTTTGTAAACTAATTCTTTATCTTTGCACCTGGAGTTTGTTGTGAAGTGCTGTTGTGGTACATTGAGGAAAATATTTTGAAATGGGTGTTGTATAGCCTCCACCAATCATTCTAGGAGGTGGTTGACCAAGGGACCAATAGTACTATGCTACTCTTGCAAAGCAAGTTATATGAAACAGTTTATAATTAATTAAATATTCCACTTTTTCCTGAATTTTATCGTGTTGTTCTTCGCTGCTCTCGGTATGGACAGCGACAGAAGTTGTCTTTGTGCAAGTGTAGAAATGTTCCTTTTGACACTCCTCTCAAGGAAATATTTAGAAAAATTAATCTACTTTATGGCTGCTGCTGTGAGTTTATCCAGGTTGGTTGAACTGCATCCAGTGCAGTTGTGATGTGCTCCTTTGAAACATGCAAAGCATCTCAATGCTTGGTTGTGGGATAAGAACTCTAATTAGTATTTTGTGAGCAGTGACATCACTTGTAATTGGTGACATTCAGGAAGGAAAAATCTAATTGCAGTGAAGTTTTGGTGGACAGGGAGGTTATGGAATTAGCAGGTGTTTAGATAGCACAGAAGCCCAGCAGAAACTGGATTGTTAACTTTTGTGCTGGTCAGATAGGAAACAGTGTGTAGGAAAGAGCAGACTCTCCAGCTCTTTCTGCAGCTCCCCATGCTCTAGGAGGAGGGTGAGCATTGGAGTTGGGTACATGGTTCTGCCCAAGGCCCCCCGCCAGACTAATGACACTAAGTTTCATGGGCAGTGGCAGATCCATGCCTGAGTGGGCAGGGGGGAATAGCAGAAGTTATGTGTAAGTGACACAGCTTGGGTATCAGAAGAAGCAGTGGTAGGGGGCTGTAGCTCGCTGGAGGCAGATTTTAACGAGCTACTGCACCAACTGGGCAGAATCATTTCCAGCAAAGCCCTTATTTCAGCACTGATTCAGTCTCCATAAGACCCCTCTATGCTGACAGAGAACCACAGGCAAGAAATTATCTAAAACTGATGTAATTTGTAATAAAATCACAAGAACTGGCACTAGGGATTAGTTGCCTTGCATATTGTATTGCTCAGGTTATACTCAGCCACTCAGGTGGGTAAGGTGCAGCCAAGGCTTGGTGCATTCCATCCCACACACAGCATTGGGAGTGTTTCTGCAAGGGTGAAGTCCTGTTTATTCAGAATTTCTTGATTGTGCAGGATGCCAGTACTTTCCGCATTGCACAAATTATGGAATTCATTAATCTCCATATGCCATAATTAAGTCTGTTTAAGTCTACAGTGCAGTCTATGGATTCCTTTTAGTGAGTGTTTGGGGAGCAATGGATCAGTTTTTTCTTTGCTCTCCCTGCCAGTGCTAGGCCTTTACCAAGCAAAGCTAATGATCCATCCAGCCATCTTTGTCCCTGAATCCTGGTCATATACACATTCACTGGAGAGTGAGCAAACTGTCATTTTGAGCCAGGAGTGTTACTGAGGACTCTCTTGTTGCCTAGAAGGCAGGATGAAAGAAAGGAAAAGGCAGTCTTCTGTCAAAACTGAAAATGATTCCTACACTTGCTCTGCACTCTTACAGAAGCATAAAACAGATTATTGAAACTTTATGTATTTGGATAGTATTTTGGTCTGGCTTTTGGCTTTTATTTCCTGCTTTTATTCCAGTCATGCAGCTGTGTTCCTGCATACCCTCATGAAGAATCCCTTCAACAGAGTCACGTCAGAGGTCTAAGGACTGAGTGGCCCATGGAGGTTAGGAATGAGCAGTCACTGTCAGTGCTGCGTTTTTGTGCATCACCTTCAATAGATATTTGCATGATATAAAGCCTGGATTTTGACATATCTAGCAGATCATTTTACATGATAGTGATTTATATTTTGCATTAAATAATTTGAACAAAACCCTGAATTTTCCATTTTCTTAAATTTAATTTTCTCCCTGTTTCTCACAGTTTGTTGTTTTTGTTGTTGGGGTTTTTTTTCATCATTCCTGGCTTTTTCAGATGCAGATATAAAGCTGAAATCAAAGCTGTCACACCAGCAGTTTCAAAAATGCGCTGTGCTACCATGCATCTCTGTTGGGTAATATTTCATTAGAGAACCTTGAAAAGATCCTATTTTTAAAGAGGTAAGTGCTAAGCATCTTCCAAAAGCTGTTATGAGGGTAGCCACCTGGAACTGGATGCCCTTAGATTTGCCAGTTCTTCTGAAGACTTGTCATTCTTTGTCATTGTTTTTCCTTTGCAGTGAAAATCTTCAGCATGTTGGAATTGTTGAAGAAAAAAAAAATCAAGCAGCTGCCAAGGTTTGGCTATTTCCCATGCACAGAATGCTGATACCTCCCACCTTATGAATCGATATGTCTCTAAGATGGATTTGAGGATGAGGCTTCAAACTAATTCACATGACTGCCTACCACTATAGTGGGCAGAGTATCTATGGGTAGCAGTGGATAGCAGTGACTGGAAAAGTAATTTTTAGTGTTACATGTTTTATTTCGTGTACCTCTAATAAAACACAAGAGTTCTATTTTTCAAGAAAATACTGGGAGGCACAACCTTAAAGAAATGTTTCCTTATGACCCTGTTACGCACGGAGTTTTGGGCTGCAGTGATCAGTGGTGGGTTGTTATTTTATTGCTGAAAGAACTTAGCATGTGCAATATGCAAAAGGACGAAAGCTGAGCATGGCAGCATATTACCAGTGTGCACTTAAAAGAAAATTATCCCATGAAAAACAAACCCCTCTACTTAAATGCTACTCATAAACTATAAGGCAACTAATTCTACCTTAATGGGTGATAATACTACTTGATGGAGAAAAAAATCCAATACTATTAAAATATTGAGCTAGTGTAAATGTTAACAGGTTGGAATCTATTAAATGCATGTTATTGTGGGAGCTGGAGAGGTTTAGCTTGTGTTGGTTTGGATTTTTTTAAAATTATATCTATGGTTTATGAGAATTCCATTCTTTTTTTCTGAGTCAGTGCAGTTTTTTCATCAATGGGCAGGAAGCAGAAGCTTAAATTTTGTGAAAGCAAGTGAAGCATGGGAGATATCCCTTTCAAGGGAAAAGGAGAAAGAATAATCTGAATCAAACTAGGAGGTAGACATTTTTTGCTGTTATTATTGTTCCCTTACACACTTGTTTGTATACGATGCCATTGAACTCTGCTGTCTTGCAGGCTAATTTAAGGTTCAGAATTTAGCTCCAAGCAGGCTACCTGTATGATGTTGGAGAGTCTCAAGAATGGTGAAATGTATCTTTAAAATTGAGCATATGAAATCCAAATGTCTGATGGCAAGATGCTGGAGATGTGGAGGATACAGAATACATTGTAATGGCTAAATGCACTAAATTCAGGTTCTTATAAAATAGTAATGGAAAAAAATCACCAGCAACAATAGAACAATGTAAGAATTTCTACTAATGAATCAGTCATTTCTTTTGACTCCTTTGTCTCGACTGGTGTGCATTTTAGTTATTTTAAGTTTCTCATTTAGACCATATGACTGTTTCAGTCTGTACGTTGGTTTGGAAGCCAGATGTTCACTAGAGGGCAGCATTTGATAAAATGTTTAAAAGTAGGCTTTTTCCACAGAAGTGAGGAAAATACATGCAGATCACTTTAATAACACGTTTAACAGTGTTCTCTGACATAAGTTTTCATATCTGTTTGTTGGTCTGGAGCCTGGAACAATGTTTGGGTTGATGAGAATTTTTGGAAGAAATTTAAGGATTTATTCCACTAATAAATATGAATTGGTTTGAGATGGATATATTATTTCACATTTGCAGAAATTGCACCCTGCAGCCTCTATCTTCTATCCTTAGCCTTTTAAATGTACATAAATTAATATTTTAAATTTTATATTATTGCAAAAGAATAAAACATGAATAGGTTCACTTGTCTATTAGCCCTTCCCTTTATTTTTTTTCTATTACTACCAATTTTCAAGCAGTCCTCTCAGCATTATTTTATTCAGCAAAAATCTCTTGTTGCTGCAGTCTCGGTAGGCCTGTATGGTTGGGCACCTGTGGAGCTCTGTCGTGGTACTAGAGGCAAAACCTTCTCTTGTGCTACTGTTGGTTCTCAATTGTAGTGAGTTTGCAAGGCTTTGCCAGGGCTTCCAGCCGTCTTGATCAGGCCAACAGCTCCATGCAGCCTGCACAGGGCCGGGGATGCAGATGGCCAGGAGGCAGCCTACCTGGACTGACTGATCAGACAAGAACCCTTGAAGAGGTGTGATTTGGCATTTAAGGTTAGATAAACAGGTATTTTCTGATTCATCACTAGCCAAGAAATGCCATTTTGCTTCTCTGAACTAGGGGCATCAAATGAAAAGTGACTTCTGCCACCAAGCATTAGGGATCTATTTGAGGAGACTACATCACCCTTGGCTTTCTAGTTGTGGGGGAGGGGGAGATTGTTAAAAAGGGCAGTTTAACTGACCTAAGATTTGAAATGCCTTCTGGAGATGTGCATCCTCTAGAGAAAGCATTTGAGTGATAAGACATCTAATTTGTATGTGTCTAAAACGAAGTGGTGTAACCTGGACTCCACAGCCACATACGTCGCTTTTAACAGTGATGCCAATGCATTTCCCTGGTGAACAAGAAGCAGGTACGATCAGGGTTTGTACTGGAACCATTATGTGTGTTGGTTAAAGCTCTGGTGGTTTAATAGACTTCTCTTTCTTACCAGGTTAAGTGGCATTGACTTAGGTGCACTCTTTGTAAATGACATCTTTGCTGGGATTGCTGTCTGCGCAGGCAAGGTGAAAGCCTGATCCTGACAGTATTTGTACTCAGCCCACAACAAACATGCCAAGGACTCTCCCAGCTCAGAAGCTGAGCTGTGGTTAATCACGTTGAACCACTTGTGGTTCAGATGCTGGCTGCCAAGTGGGTGAAATTCTGATTTCCTATTTTAAGCTGTTAGTCTCCAGTACTGACAGTAGCTTTATGGTTACAGATATTCCTGTGTAGTTTTCTAACTACAATGAAGAAATAATTTGGATGACATGAGATGTATAAATGGAATAACATTGTCGTTATCTTTAGAATTACATCTTTCACATGCCAGGTAAATCCAGGAGGCAGTTAAACATTTTCCCGCTATGACATTATCACAAATGTCATTTGGTGCTTCAAGACTACTTGAGCAAAATAAATCACTGGCCAAGTGATGTTTGTATCATCATATATATGTTATTTTTTGCTGGAATAGATTGTCACAAGACAGACTTTATTCAGGTCTTCAAGACAAATCTGGTTTTTTGTTCTTGATGATGGATTTTTGTTTCATTTTTATTTTTTTAACTGTTGTTAAATACCTCTCAATGTGTGCCTGTTTGTCTTGAAGCTTTGCAGATGTGTGGGCTGACAAATGGCCTAGAGATGTTCGGAGAACTTACCTTATTTATGCACAGTGTAAGATATTTTCTTCTTCTGTCTTAATTGCATGTTTCTATCTGGTTAAGTGATGTCTCTGCTCAAGACCTCCCACAATTAAGAATGTGGAAGGAACCATCTGGAACAGCCTTGATAACTGTAGCTTCCCAGGACCACTCAACAAAATCTTCACTCTATTTTTGTGTATCCTGGCTGGTTAAACTGTTGCTGCCTGGTGAATGAAACACTGTGGTGCCGTTGAAGAGCACAGTCAACTCAGTGCTTCAGTGATCTTCATCCAACAGTAGAAAGAAAACAAACCATTTGCTTTACATTTTAATCAGGGTAAGACCATACAAGAAATGTCTGTCTCATGGTGTTAGTAGAGAGTAGTTTCTCCACGTACACCAAAGGCACAGGCACACAGCCCTGTGTCTTCATTTCATTTTGAATGGTTCATCTTGCCAGCTCACTCTGAAGCCTGCTATTGAACCTCCACAACAGTAATTGCTTAGGTATTGGTGAGGTAATTGATGAGGTATGGGGCAGAGCTGTTCTAACAGTACAGGAAGACTGAAGTTTTATGCCAGCTTTATTATCAGTGCTTCCTGAGGAACTATGTTTACTCTGTGAACTGTGCTAAATTCAACCAGCTCACAGTACTGATCCTACCTGCTATGAGTGGTTGGTGTAATTGAAAGAACAGGGTGGCCAAAGGAAACTCTTCACAGAGAAAAGAGCTAGAGCCAGATCTCTTGGTATCAAAGATCATGTGAACTATATAGTAGTACTTAGTGATCCTTCTTGGACAGAGATCTATTGAACAATAGCTGCATCTGACTAAGGAGTGAAAACACTTAGTTTTATTCCCAATAGCATCATCCTGTTCCCAGGCCTTTGGTGTCCTAGAAGGGTTTAAATGTACTTTCTACTTTCCAGAGTCAATACGAAAGACATTCTTCAGGACTGACGTTCCTCTTGTCTATTCAAGAAAATTCAGCTAGTCCTTTAAGGTATGTTTAGTGAAAGAAGCTTGTTATCAATTAGTTCAGTCCAAGAGCTTCCCATCCTATTGTAAATTACCCATAGTGACGCACAGTGCTGCAGTGTGGTCAGCCAGGCAATTATATCTCAGCAAAGCAAAGAGAATAAAATCCTGGTCTCTTCACCAAGGTGAGGTACCTGAAAGCAGGTTAGTACATGTGTCCTGCTTCTGACAGGATATTCCTGTAAAGGAACGTGATTCCTTTACACCAGCCTCGAATAGTGGTGATTCCTGTAACTGGGTTGCCTGTCTGCCCTAGAAGGCAGGAACTAGTTGCATTCCCTCAGTCTCAACCTCATTATGCCTTTCTTTCTCTCTCCCGGACTAAGGGGAAGGGAGAGGCTTGCTAGGAGTGCAGATCCCTTTGAGTTCCATCCAGCAAAATAGGATGTTTGCAACAGCTCTCAAAAGGGAGGAGTCCCTACTGCTGATACTCCCACTTGCTTGGATGGAGAGCCAGCCTACCTCCCCTCCCATACAGAGCACTGCTGAGACTGCTGGCAAGGACTGGCAGCTTCTGGACTTAATATCTGTGTCATGACTCATGGCAAACTGCTCACTGTTTTTATGGTGGAAACTGGAGATAATCTTAAAATGAAAATTGCTGTAGTTGCATGCCTTCAGCACAGAGGTCTTTTTGTACTGGCCTGTGCTGTCCATGCCTTAACACATCCATACTGTTCAGTTTGAAAAAAACAAACCAAACCAAACAGACCCCCAAAGCCCTAAATACGTGTGCAAAGGAGTCCCAAAAACCATCCAGTTGAACATCATGTTTGGTACTCTCTGGTTTTGTTTTTTTATTTGGGCTGAGGTATTTAATTCAATCTTTTACTTAGATTGCAAACTCAGCTGTACCAAGAATATACAGTAGTCATTTCTGTACTTTTTAATTACGTGTCACTCTTTTTTCTGCAATCATGTTGTTCTTGTTGCTGACAAGATGACAATAGGTTTAATAAATCCTCAAAGATATGGAAAAAGCTCATTTGAATCAGTATTATAATTCTATAATTTCACAGCTTTTTACAGGGCATTACCAACTGCTGGGAAGAAACGTATGCAGAGGTAATGCTGACAAACTTTGGCCTGTTAGTGGGAAATGCTTGATGAGCAAAATCTGTGATTATACTGGTATGATGAGGCCTGAACACCTCTTCTTCTGAGGCAGCCTTTTCACTACTGAAGAGGATTAACAAAAGAGGCAGATGCCAGTGACAAAGTGCCAATATTTGTTAACAGATGTGATCCTTGTAATGTAGCATGTGTTCTTAATTTGGCACTGCTTGACACCAGGAGGATCTCTGTAAATAAGGTGTCATTAGCTGCATCCAATAGGCTTTCCTCCTAAACTGATCTTTGGTTAGTATCCATACTCTGGTTGAAACTGGCATTCTACCTTGTGAATGGGCTGTATGCCACTCTGACAGATGGGCATGACAGTAGTCCAGCCAGGGAAACATTAAACTCATCCAAGCTGAGTATTAAGAGCCAAACAATCTATCCAGAAATACAACATGGGCAGATTTATGTTACTGTAATTGGTGGAGTGGATATGCTGTTGCTACCTGAGCTCGTAGATGGTTAAATGTTTGCATTTTTAGAGTTTGCTTTGGACAATTCCAGATTTTGGTTTTAGAAGAATGAAGATTACTGCTTAGAAGAAAAAAAAAAGGCAACAAACAAAAAATAATTTGTTTTTTGAAAGAAACGTCTATGTTAAGTGAAGAAAATATCAAGTGAGCCAATCATGTTTCTCGTTAAGTAGGTTGATGCCAGTCTTCTATTTATGTTGACTTCCAATTAAGTATTTAGGTGAAAATGTTTTGCACAGTATTTCCTTTCTCCAGTTTAAAAATTAAAAAATGTTGAATAAGATATTTTTCTGTCTCTGAATCTCTGGAGCAAAAATGTGGTCTGTTGCATCAGGGAGAAGTCAACTGAGTTACTTGAGGAATTGCTTGTGCTGATGTTTTTAGGAGGGGAAAACATATGCTTAAGCAATGTATATTTAAAGATTTAAAAATCTAAAAAGGTAGATGTTATAAGAATGTAGGTGTTTTCTCTGTAAACATATACTATCACAGTTGCTGCTCATAGAATTCTACTTAACCACTTACCTTTGCTTGCAGATAAAATTGGTTTATTGTTTTACTTAGAAGAAAAATACTGACTTTGAGTTAAAAGTGAGAGTTCTGAAATATTTTTGCAGAAATTGTAATGCTTTGTATTTAGTGGGAATCATAGCATGCATGACTGGGACCTTGAACATCTTTCTGCAGCCAAATGGACTTTCTTGTGATTTGTAGCAGGGTATTATATGAAGAAATTTCCTGTAAATGGGAGAGAGAAGGCCCTACTTTCTGACATGATCGGTGTAATTCTGATATTTTTGTAAGGCTACACTGTGTTTTTAGCACACTTTTGCAATATCTGCATATCAGCACAGATTGATCAGTCAGATCTGTTTAAGTAAAAAAAGCTGAAAAATATCTTTGCCTTGGTGGAAAACAGAGGTACCTGTGCTTACCCTCTGCGACATGAAGCGGGAACCCTGGTGAGTGAGGAGCCCCTGGAGGGCTAGGTAGCAGAGGTTGTGAGAATAACACACAGGCAGACTGCTTTTGTCACCCAAACTCTGCAGTATGGGCACGTTTTCCTACCACTGGAGAATTCATGAGCTTCTGTAGCCTTTGATACAGATGCATACGGTAACTTGTTGCCAATTTTGTGCAATTAGGGCATACAAAATGGTTTCCCTGTTAGGAATGTTGCATGTGCTACGACACTAATTAGGGGTTTCTCTCCTTTACATGCATGCCTGTCTGCCATTAATATTAATGGCAATTTTGCCCAAGCACAAGGAAAGACAAGACCTGTGTAACTGTGACTTAAACTTTTGCATTGGAAATTCCTTATATAGTTATTCTTGGAACCTGCTGGCTTGCAATTTGCTAAACCTACCTGTGAAAATGGTGGTGTGTAGATAAAACAGTTACCTTTTTAAGGGGTAGTTCTATTAACTCTTCTATGGTTTTTCCCCTCTGGGTCTCTAGTTTGTCCCTGTGGTTGTATTACAAGCATTTCAGCTATTTAAAAAGCCACATTTTATGCATACCTCATTTTTTTTTTCCTATAATGAAGCTTATATTATAAATTTTAAAAAGCTCCACTGGTTATACAATTACTCCATGTTCTTGCAAGGAGGTGCATTGTGCTATTTTCTAACAGAAAAACTCAAAGAAACAAATCTGCTGGTATTGTCAGAGGAGAGATACAGGCTATGGGGTTTTAAAACTCCGCTGAAATTTTGGATTTAGTGCGGATTGAGGTGAAACCACTGCAGGCATGCCGTGCTCTGTGAAGGGACCCTAGCAAGCCAACTCCAAGGAAGGAAAGCTAAGGAGACTCTTGTGCCTCCAGCTCACTGCAAGGTCATTTCAGGGGTGAACAGGGTGAAGTAGAAAGGCAGGGCATGATGCAAAGCCGTTTTTAGGAAGAGACAGCTTCTCCAGAAAATGGAAGGGCTCTTAGACAGTGGGTGTTTAGTCTTCTGCTCAAAAGCCACTTGGAGTGGTCATTAAGATGCTGATTAATAGGATAAGTGATGTAGCCTGGGACAAGGTCAGTCTTTGTCTCTTAGCAAAGATCACCAACAAAGACATGACATATGTATCAAGGACAGCAGATGAGGATGATTTGCAGTTTGTGCTTTCATCTTGTGAACCTGCAATACCATATTTTTTGAATAATCCATGCTTCAAGTTGCACATACATTCCAATAACTAGAGCTGATAGTACAGGTTTACTTTTAGGTATAGACATGCTAAACTCTTTGTTTGAACTTAATTTTGGGGATACTTGAGCAAAATTTTCAGTTCTCTGAATGGCTCAGGGTATGGGTAGATATTCAATTTTCACAAGTCCTCTTCAGCTGATCTAGAGATGCTGAGAGGAGAACAACCAATATAAACTAAAAAGCTGGGCTGAAATGAAATGAAAATCCACAGGGCTGTGGAATGTCAATAAAAGACTGAAGATATGAGTGCTATCAAATCTTTGTGCAGGGAAAAGAGTCTCTGCCTTTTAGGCAACTTTATGTGAATGACTTTCCTGACTGAGCAGATCATGGGCTGATGGATCTAAAAGGGTAAACTTTTTTATTATATCAACAAAAATATTTTAAATTCTGAATAGTAAATCCCCCCCCCGCCCCCGAGATTTCTGGCATAAAGAGAGAGCATGATTGTGGCAGCAGTTGGCTCCACCTGGATGACAAGATCTACTGCAACAAAACAACAGCAGAAATTATTATCCATGTTCCTCAGAGAAAGGTTTTAAAATTATTAACATCAAGACATTCTCTGAAATTTCTCAGTGCTTCATTAATTTTTGAGGCTGTGAAGGTTGAAAAATGGAAGAACATCTGCATTAAACAAGATTTTGAATAAATTACCCTCTAAAATGCACCAAAAATGTATTTGAAGGCAGATATCCCAAGGCCAGTTTGCTTTCCTCTTACTTTCTCTTCGATTATCTTGTCTCAGACTTATAAAAAAATTGATTGGACCAGTAAATGTCTCTTATCAATGTATTTGGGGAGGAGGGGGACAGAACAAGAAAAAGGTGCATGTGGTTACATATATAGGTGAGCAAGACAGAGAAGTGTGTGTGTGCATGGAACCCAACAAAAGCAGAAGACAAACTAGTGGTGGTGTCCCAGAAATGTCATCAGAAAAGGGCACAGATGTAAGATTCTGAGGGAAGAACTTTGTAACAATGTGAAATGGTTTGAGTGGCTTCTCATCACAAATCTCATGACCACAAATCTTAACTGTGGATTGACATATTGTTATTTATTTCTCTTGTAAATTGTGTGTGGAAATGACTCAATTTGAGTCTTACATCTTTGGCATGAAGACTCCGGTGAACGTGTCTCCCTGTGTCAAAGAACAGATCAAGATATTTGCATTTGCTCATTTGCCCCAAAGAAATGGTAGTTTTCAAATGTACATTAGCCTTTCCTACAGTGATGTTTCTCATAAAGCTCCTACTGAACTGTGTATCATAACCTATGGCAGAGTGAAGTTTGATGAGAAGTTTTGCAAGTGAAGCTGCAAGAAGGTTGGGCATCTTGACTCAGCCACCCAAACACTAGTTAAAGTTCATTGTCTGCTTCAGGCATTCATTTAGAAAATAAAAGCTTCATTCTGCATGCCTTTACTCCTTGCGTTTACACTGACATGAAGTGGGCTATGAAAGTATGTGAAAAGCTTTTTCCTTACTTTTACCGTACTGACTTACAGAAGATTCGGGGCATTGCAGAACCAGGGACACTGTGTGTCTTCCCTCTACAAAATCTGTCCCTTGTTCCTGTTTTTCCCCACTACACTGAGTATATTTACACCATTGATGATGGTGGCAGTGCAGTGGGTGGTTGGTGTGCCTAACAACTGCAAGGGAGATGAAGTCCCACTACATTTCAGTGTGACTCAGAAAAGCCCATGGGGATCCTGGGTTGCTCTTGGTTTCCTCACTGAGGCTTGTGCTACAATTAAAGTGTGGCTTT
Organism: Eulacestoma nigropectus; assembly: GCA_013397775.1. Lineage (NCBI taxonomy): Eukaryota > Metazoa > Chordata > Aves > Passeriformes > Eulacestoma > Eulacestoma nigropectus. The sequence goes on along the minus strand of VZTE01005845.1, from coordinate 3,074,360 downwards.
TTTCAGCTGGCGATAATCTTTGTCTTGTTTTGGGAGTGCTTGTGCTAACAATTGTTAGCACCCCAATTTGCTCCCCAGACAGGGAGCAGAGCAGTTAGCAGGAAGAGAAGACTGAGGGCTGGGGAAACTAAGGAAGCAAGTCGCTTAATCCTGGTGTGAGTTTCTGAACAAATGCTGTGGAGAAGGTAAATTGAGCTCAACAAAACATTAGATTAAATTCATTAGTAATTAAAAACAACAACAGCTGCAGCCTAAACAAAAATACTAGAGATGTGTAAAGCTTTGCCATTAAAATGTATAGACACTGACCCTCTTTAAATTCATAGAGAATGCTCTTTACTTAGCTATAAAGGTTTAATGTAACTTAGCAGATCTGAGTTACTTCAGGAGAGCTTTAATGCTTGGCAGGTCTCTACATTTTATTTATGATATCAAAGCTGCAACTCAGACTTTTACTCAGTGGAAGACATAAAAGAGATTCAGAAGTCATCCAAATCATCTTGTAATTAATGTTACCATGCACGCCCAAGACATTAAAATGTTAACAGTGTTAGAAGCGTGTGCTTTGGAATACAGAGTGAGGGCTTTATTAGAGAGAAATACACTGCAGATGTCATCCACCCTAATTGAGGACATTGGGTTGCCTGCTGCTTGTTCTTATCAGTGGTTCAGATTTTTTTTTTAATTAATTCATTTTCCTTACTGCTAGAATCTGCTCTCATTATTAGTCTATCTTGTCACTCATTTGCATTTCAAGTGCTGGGACTGTGGGGTACCAGCTAGCTGCCTTAGAAGAACACTTCAAGGGGTTACTCTATCAAATAGCAGCACAGTATCACAGTGAATTTGACATCTGGGTTATCTTATTCCCAGATGCTCCATGGTGTCATTAGCAGGATTAATCTTAGCTTTAATTTCATAATGATTCTTATTCTAATATATGTGAATGAACACAAAGTCTCTTGACTCATTATCACCAATTTACCCAAGATATGTAATCAGGCTCTTACATTCACCAACATTTATTTTTGCTAATACATCTAAAATTGTAGATTAAGCAAATACAGTTAGTTCCAGCTGAGTGAATGCCTAGTGAGGTAGCAATGTAGTATTTATGTTTTAATTAAAGTATATTAATGATAGTGTCTTTTAAATACATATTGATCAAATTATTTCTGCTGAAAACAATGCATTTCTCATTCAAGAGATATCAACCTGTAAATTTAATAGCAGCACCTTTCTATGACTATTTATTATTTGCAACCATTTAGAAATTCCTCCAGATCTCATTTTATAGTATAATTTTAACCTGTAAAGATTAGGACAGAATACTTTATTCTTGAGAAAAATCTCTTGACTTCCCAAAGCAGACAGAATTAAATTTTTCAAGTTAAATTAAAAATTAAACCCAAATACATTTTATATTTAAACCTTGATTTTAATTCCTGTTCTAGATTGAACTCTAATACAGAATGCAGGTTATTTTTACAGCTAAGCAGACACACAAGATCCACCTCCACATCATACAGAGTTTCATGATGTAGTGCGTTTTTAAATTGGAAGGAGAAAGCGAAATGTGAAATTCTCGTGCACTTTTTTTACAGTGTTGGACTAAGTTTTTCATTTACCAGCTGTTGTAGCACAGCAGTAAGTAGTGGTTCATTATTGATGGATAAAATGTTCAAACATTTAAAGAAATGAAAGTCAGCTTTGAATTTTTAATTAATTAATTAAAAGTACTGCAAATGCCAGCTTGTTAATTGCTTTGCACCTGCAAGCCAACACAGGTTTTATGCACTCTTTCTTTGAATATTAATTTTTTTGCATGTCTTCATAATGCTTGGAAAGTCTCCCCTGCAAACATATTAGTAAAGAGTAAATATTGAATCTAAGACAAAACTCATGGCTTCATCTTTCACTGTACACAGAATAGGATTTAAAGGAGGATTTAGATTTCCAAGGCTTCTAATTAAGTAGTGATAATCAGGCTTTCTGCTGAGGGTCACTTCCTGGGAGTAATTTGAGTTATTAAAATGCATGTTTTTATTTGTTCTGCTTTGCGAGCTAAAACTGATCCCTTTTAATATAGCAGCAAATATGCAAATTGGTGTTTCATTATATTATGCAATTTATGGCAATCTTCTCTAATTTACTGAAAGGGCAAGAGCCTGACCTTGTCATTCAACTTTTTTTTTTTCCTGGTAAGCTAAACTAATTATGTGGATCTTTTTATGAAACTCTGAAAGTATGCAGCACGGTAAAAAATGTGACAAATTTACGTTGATTATTCATCAAGAGGGCCTTCGATTTTGCTTGAATCCTCCTTCAGGGTGATGGATAATTTAAACTTATATATAGGAGCCAATTTCTTTCAGGGTTTGAAAATGGCTTTCTTTTTTTCACAGAAATCCTGGAAAGAGCATCTGAAATCATTGAAATAATAAATGTCAGGATTTGAGCTACGGAGTAAAAAATAACTTCATTAAAAATACTTGCATGATGTATTATGAATTGACATCATGATTTTTCTCTGTGCTATCCTTCAATACAACTTTTCAGCCAGGTTTTTATTAGTGATACGATGTTCTGCATTTTCACTTTTCTTTTAATAACTTTTCATTTTAGATTTAACAAACTCAGCATTCTTTAAACTTCTTTTTGCCTCCTCCACCAAGAAGTGTTAAGGAAGTTCTCCTCTGCCCAAGCCAGGAAAGCATGGCTTAGCCTTCTGTGATTCTCAGGAAGGTTCTACAATTGCTTCTACAGTGCAAAGCTGGAGGACTGTCACTAATGGTGTCCTCCAGGGTTCAAAACCGGGCCCAGTATTTTCAACTGATTTATCAATGACTTGCGTGAAGGAGCGGATGCCTTCTCAGCACGTTCGCTGATGACACAGAGCTGGGAGGAGAGGCTGATACCCCAGGGGGCTCTGCAGCCCTTCAGAGGGGCCTCAACAGGCTGGAGAGAGGGGCAGAGAAGAACCATCTGAATTTAACAAAGGCAAATGCAGGGTCCTGCTCCTGGGGAGGAATAACCCTGGGCACCAGCACAGGCTGGGGGCTGACCTGCTGGGGAGCAGCTCTGTGGAGCAGGACCTCGGGGTCCTGGTGGACAACAATGAACCAGCAGTGCCAAGAAGGACAATGGTAGGAAGAGCACTGCCAGCAGGTCAAGGGAGATGATTCTGCCCCTCTACTCAGCCCCACTGAGGCACATCTGGAGTGCTGTGCCCAGTTCTGGGCTCCTCGGTACAAGACAGACATGGAGCTCCTGGAGCGGGTCTGGTGGAGGGCAACAAAGATGATGGAATCCTCTTAGGAGGATAGGATGAGAGAGTTTGGCCTATTCAGCCCTGAGAAGAGAGGGCTGAGAAGGGACCTCATCGATGTCTGTCAGTATCTGAAGGGAGATGTCAGAGGATGGATCCAGGCTCTGCTGGGTGGTGCCAAGCAATAGGACAAGGGGCAATGGACAGAAACTGATTCACAGGAAGTTCCACCTGAATAGAGGAAGAACTTCTTTACTGTGCAGTGACCGTGCACTGGAACAGATGGTCCAGAGAGGGTGTGGAGTCTCCTTCACTGGAGATATTCCAGAACCATCTGGATGCAATCCTGTGCAGTGTGCTCTAGGATGACCCTACCTGAGGGAGGTTGGACCAGATTACCCATTGTGGTCCTTTCCAGCCTTACCAGAATTCTGTGATTTTTTTTTGATAAATATACCTTCCTTGCCACCCCTCAGGCTGCTCAGCCCTCTCAGTCCCAAAAGTTTTCTTTTGACTCTTCTGCTCTGTAATAACCCAGAGTCATGGGATCATTTTGGCTTGTTTTAGACTTTGGCTGATGAGACTGGTTTGAGTGATGTGACTGGACCAGAAGAGATGCAGGAACAACATTGTAGATACTAAAATCCTAAAAATATCCTAGTTGGAGCAGTCTTGAGAGAACAGCTGGTCAATAACCTGAACTGAGACAGGAATGGAAATACCTTGATTGTTTCCAACAGGTATTTATCCTATTTACTAAAAAATCTTCAGTAAAGATTTGATGTCTCTAATTCACATTCTTTATTTTCTAAGCTTAGTTTGATTTATTTTTTCTTTTCGATGTTGCAAATTTGGCTGATTCCTTCCTTCAGATTCTGCAAAGAGCAACTGCCATGCTTCCTCTGTGCTGGAAGAAAAGACCTAGAGCACAGAAGCAGAAAGGTGTTCTCCACCAGTGTTTAATCCATGAAGTTGAACACAATTTCCCCTTGACCATGATGACTGCTGTAACACTGCAGTCGTCACTTCCTCTAATGTAACCTCTCCTGCTTTTGTTTAAACACGACACGTATTTGTAATGCAGGTGAAGCATTAATACTGTGTATCAGCTAGAAAACAGGTTGTAATACCATGCTTGAGCACTGATCTCTTGGCTGTGGCTTGGACTGTAAGCTAAAGCAGCAGTGTTCGTTGCCATCAGTGGTTAAAGCTTGTCCTTTCTTTGTAGCAATGATCTGACTTCTGTAGGGAAAACGTTCTAGGTTATTCCATGCAGTCTGCACAATGGTTAAAAACAGATTCATCCTTTACTTTGCAGAGTGAGAAGCACCAATGTATTCACAACCTACTTGACTGATATTTTTGGCTTATCCAGGTCTTGGTAATTTAGGACTTCCTTTATTTAAGGCATGTGTATTTGTATTGGAGGACAATACTCAAATTGTGACAGTGATTTTTTTATGGTTTGGGTTTGGTTTTTTTTCCAAAGCAAGCTAAAGCTATGAGGCAATGTTTTCATGGATTTCTTTGTTTTTTGGAAATGAGGATGAACAATTGGCATGTTCTGATGTGGTGGTGGATTTTGATGATGTCAAACCTGACTAGAGAGAGAGGAATCCTTTATAGTGAACAATAAATTAGTCTGTTAATTACTTAATTCCCAGGCACATAAAAGAGTCCTACAAGCATTGGCAGAGCAACTGAATAACTCCCAGGTTCAGGCTTTTTAGTACCATTATCTTATAATTGCTGATTGGCACGGGGTTCTGCTTGCTGTTCCCAAGGGGGGTCAGCAGTATGTGTGGCTCAGTGGCAAGGACTCCTAGGCAGCGATTTATGCAGTGGTTTTGATAGATGGAAAAAAGCAGTAAGAATTTATTAGCCCAGTATCACTGCTGGGAGGATGGAGGGGGGCTGGAGCATACGAATTCCCTTGCCAACAAATGAAAAGAATAAAACTGGAATAAGAAGAATAGCAATTCAGAGACAATAATTTACTCTAGGAAAAAGGTGAAAATATTTGCTCATGTTTGGCAGGTTTCTCATTTTGCTCTTTTTTTGCTAGTGACTGTGTCAAGAGAATGGCGAGTATCACTAACTGGGGAAGAAAATTGACAGTGTATTTAAATGTTTCATTGTAATGTCCCTTCCTAAGTGAACCTCCATTTAATGTTTAAAGCGCTAAAAATGCTAAGTACACATCAATAAAACAACATAGTTTTAACTTCTAATTAAGTTTTAACTTTGAATACACACAGTTGTCTAAGCCACTACTCTAATTAGTGCCTGTCTTTTTTTGTTATTTAGCAGTTAGCTAATTTATTTGTAATGACTAATGAAGAGACTGAAAAAAATATGCATCCTACTGCCAGTACAAATCTTCTTGCAGCCCCTCTGTCATACTTAAAAAAAAATTAGATATTTATTTTAGTTTTATCTTGCTCCCCCAGTTCATTAGGATGCTCCAGGAGGTTACAGAGTACAATGTTTTGAATGCTCAGTACGCCCAGGCAGGCATGTTAAATCAGGTTAGTACAGAACTTGTCTCCTGCTCTGGGTAATCTGTATTAAAGAATTCAGGTTTATATTAAAACTGAACTCTCTATTGCCAAGGGCTTTATAATTGTGAAACAATCTGTTTTCCTGTTTGTGTTACTCTTTCTCATCCTGAGCTTATTTATTTTAATAACATTTTGGAAGCCAAAAAAGTACTGGCAGAATTCATATTAATATGTTGTTATTAAAAGAGACAGACCTTTAATTGCAGGCAGTTAACACAAAATCTGTTGGCAATGTCTTGAACAGAATGATAGCATTTAATCATTTTTATCATTATAGTGGTGATGTTCTCAATGTTATTGCCAGAGAGTTGTCGTGTATTTTTATGATAAATTCTTAATTTAAGGGTTTATAACTTAACTGTAAAAATATGCTCCAGGCTGAAACGTGACATACAAATTCTGAATGTAGAACTGAAGGTTGTTTCTAGTTTTAAAACAAACAAACAAACAATAAACCCAGCTCCTTGTGAGCATTTAATAGGTATGAACTGAAACTCCTGCCAGAAAATGACCTTTTCTGTGGAGAATCTTCAGTTATTTTTCTTTCTTAACAACCTTGCCCCAAAATGCACACTCCAGAACAAAAGAAAAAAAGTTTAACTTAATGTTAAGCCTTCTCAGTGCTCTGCATCTAAACCAGAATGGTTTGGAACTTTGTGAAGAGAACTTTTGTAAAGTTGAAGGATGGGAGGGGTGGTTGCAAAGGAAGCCTCTTCTACTCTGAATATTCTGTTGTAAATCAAGGATTCTCTGTAGTATTAAAAAATTTAATGTAGACCCCTGGAAGGTGGAGCTATTTTACAGAACTGTTGGGGAAAAAAAGGCAACACAGTATTTTTTGCCTATAAATATAGTAGGCTCTCAGGAAAATGAAAATCCCACAAATCCCATTAAATCCGTCAGACTGATCTGGTACAACTGAGAAAAGAAATTAGACTTAGCAAGAAAGAAATTGTGACCTTAAGCCAAGAGCCATGTATTCATCTGAGGCCCAGGCAAATTCACAGGGCAAAGTGGCTTTTTAGTGAAATGACACGTCTGGTGTGGAGCCTTTTAACACGTAAGTCAGGAAGGACTAAAGAGTACTGATGTATCTTCCAGGTAACTTTTGCTCTTCATCAGTTTGCTTTGGTGAAAGCACCCTTACACACATGGTACTAGGCAGGTATAACTGTTACTACCCTGATCTGTGCTGTTAGTGACCACTCTGTGGGCAAGCAACACAAAATGCTGGTTTTCTGTTTGATTTTGACAGTTTTCTCCACTTGTGAGCCAGCAGATGGGAGAACAGGATCTGGCTATCTGTGTGATGTTAGAAGGTACAGGTGAAATGCAAAGAACCACTTCACTGAGAAATCTGATGCATTGGAAACGAAGCTGGAAGTACCTGCTGTCCCAAAACAACAAACAGCAGTGAGGAATGGGAGCAGACTTGGCTGCCATTGGTTCTCTGCCCAGCCTCAGAGCAGCCTGAGCTGTGTAAGGCCATGGGCCAAGCCTCACTATCTGCAGGGCCCACGGGTTTGCCTCCTACAAACCTCCCTAGGAAATGGGCAGGTTTCAGTGAGGGAACTGACACCCATCTTCTTGTGCAACCTCTGGTCTGAACGTAGATATGCACAGACACACGGTGACAGCGACAGCGCATAATTGTAATGAGGTGCTCAAACAGGCTGACTACATCTCCAAAATCACCTTCCTCTTCCCTCTGGCATATAGGCATTTGGTCCACACCTAGAACCTAGGTCTACAGTATTAGCTGTTGTTAGTTATTATAGCAAAAAATGTTTGATTTTTTAAAATCTTGTTTTATAATTTTTTTAGCATGTATATCTTCAAGATTAAGTTGAAGAAGATCTTGAAGTTCCTGGTTCATATATGAGTTTTTCCATGTTGCAGACAGTTAGTAAGAAAGGTACAGAAACATGCTGGAATCCCAGATGGAGAATTGCCACCTGTGCCATACTATGAAATGTGTTCTTCTGTATTTTTTCTATCATGCTGAAGAAGTTTGGGAAAGCTGAATGCTGTAAAGTCACTGTTGTGTGTGCTTTAAGCACATGAATCATGAAAGGAGGAACTGCTGAACTGTTCTGAAGTTGAAGCTTACCATTCATGAAAGGACAGCAAAGTGAAGGTGATAAATTTGAACTTTTTAATTCAGACGAGTTCACTGAGAAATGCTTCTTTTCCTTCCCTTGTTGGTACTTGCCACTGTGCTCTCTGTTACTGCTTGTAGGCTGTTGACTCTCTGTGGTGGGGACCATCAGCTTCTGTGTATTTCGTTAGCCCAGACTGGGGAATTGCGGCACTTGGAAACAGAAGGAGAAAAATCAAGGAAATAAATGTGTTTTTAAGTTCATGGGAACCATAGAGAAGACTGAGATTCACCTTTAAGAAGAAGGACTTCAAATGGTGGAAATTTATTTAGTTCCTTCCCTAGCATCAGCAGTGCTTGATAGGCCTCGTGTATATGTGCTCTTAGGAAATTACTTTCATGTCTGAACTAGCAGTATGTCCTGGCCTGGTATATACTTTGACTTATTTCTTAAAGAGACTTAAAAATACAGAACATAAACTTTGCTGCCTGATATTTGTATTGACAACTTCAGACTATTTTCTCGCCAAGCAACAAAAGCAGGAAGCTTGTTTTTCTGGAGGAGAGGGGAAGATTATCCCACTCATCCCCCTGTGGACCAGCCAGTGCTCTGCTGCTCTGAACTTGGTCCCACAGCCATCACTGAGGATTGGGGGTTTACTTAATGGGAGAATGAGAGGGGGGCTGTGCTGCCTTTCTGTGACCTGCAGAAATGGCATCAAGAGCTGGTCTTGCCCACCAGGATCCTTCCTGCTCTGTACTTCCACTCTTCTGGTGGAAGGGTCACCAACAGTGATTTCAGGCTGGATTTCCAGCTGTGTGGATGTTATGGCAGCACACCATAACAGTGTGGGCCTGCTCCCGCCTGGAATTTCTCAGATACAAGCATGTTGCCAAGGCTTCTAGAAGGTGTGGAGTGCTCTGTCTGGGCGCAGTGGACTAAATCCAGTCTTCTAGGGATATATTTTGCCTAAATGCTCTTGAAACCCTGGACAAGTTTATAAATGCCTTGAATTTCACTGGCAGAAAGCATGTGGGTCAACGACAACACCCCTAAAGAAACCTAGAGGTAAAAGTACTTCCATCAGACTCCTTGCAGAAAGGTGCAGTTGGACAGCTCTTGCCTTTCTGTTTTAGAGGTGCTCCTTTTCTCCTTCCTCCCAGTGACTTTTCCACCCTATCCTTTCTGTAGGTTGCTAAATGCAGTAGAAGTATTTTTATGCTGAGCTGAATCATCTTTGTTAGTCCACAGTCCACCATTTCAATTCTTGCCTCCCTGCTTTTATTTAGGTAATGAAAAAAGCTGGGGGTCTGTTATGAAGTGACAAAGGATGCAAAACACAAAGTACTTCAAATTTAAACACATCTGGAAAGACTTAAAAAAACCAAAAGAATAAAAAATCACGAAGGAAAATTAAACTTAGGGTTCATACTCATTTTTCCCATATTATACCTTGCTGTTTTGGGGTGTGGGGCGAAAGGTGTATTACATATAGCCTGCAGAGTGACAGTCCTGTAGCAAAGCAAGGCAATGCTAGAGAATTTGCAGGCAGAATTCAATAGCACAAAGGTTTTCAGAAACTATTTTTCTTTCCTTTTTTTTTTTTTTACAGGAATGATTTCTAGCCATTCATCATAAAGCTCTAAAAATCAAAGAGCAATATTCACGAGCCTCCTAGTACAGTATGTTAAACCCTGATAACTGTCAGGAAGAGGCTGTCTGAAAGGGAAGAGCCAGGTAGCAGCACAGAAAACAAAAAACATGTTGGGAGAAAAAGTACTGAAGAATAAAAGGAGAGAAAATGTGCCAAGCAAAGGGGGCCAAGCAATGCTCCTGCGTTACATTTGTCATGCTGCCATTTTGTTAACAAGAGAGATATATTTACAACAGCGTAAAAATGTTGTTGGTTCTGGAGTTCTGTCTGCTTTCACAGAATCCTGGAGTGACCATGTATGCCAGTGGTAGATTCTGTTCTTACAAATTGCTCTACTGGATTCAGAAATATGTTAGTTTGAATTTATTCAACTAATGTTTTATGCGAACATCTTTCAGCCTAGGGCTTGCCTATGAACAGTTTGCTGTGAAGATTTGATATTCAAAATATGAACTGTTTTCAGTAGATGCATATTAGGAAAAAAAATCTTCAAAGAAAGGGCTGTCAAGCATTAGAACAGGCTGCCCAGGGACGTAGTGGAGTCACCATCTCAGAAGGAATTCAAAGGATATGAATATGTGACACTTAGGGACATGATTCAGTGGTGAACTTGGCAGTGCTGGGTTAATGGTTGGACTCAATGTTCTTAAAGGTCTCTTCTAAAGTAAACGATGCTATGATTCTGCTGGAAGTTCAGAATATGTCTCTTTTCTCTGTCTGAAATCTTGATGTCTTCATGTAGAGGTAAGTCTCCCAGTGCTTTTCCCTTTCTATGTCCAATCCAGTCTGGAACTACTTCCAGCTATGTTCTCTATTTCAAGGGAATATTATGAACAAACAAAATGCATGCATGCAAGGAAAACAGAGCTATCCTGACAAGTGCAAAATAAAAAATGACCATAGCATAGTGCTTCGATAGCAAGCAGAGATTTCTGTGAAAAATAAAAATTGAACCCATCACTATAGATAGTAAATTCTGCTGCATTATTTTGGATGCTTGGTAGTCACCAGAAATAGAGAGCAATGAACCATTTGGTCTCTAGAATGCTTTCAGCTTTATGCCTCTCTCTGTAATTAGAAATGTGTTAGCATATCCTCAGTATATCAGTATTAATCATGGGAGTTGCTGTAATGATGAAGAGTTGTAGCCACTCCAGAAATCTTGCTTGCCCCTTCACAGAGGATATTCAGAGAATTTGTAATAATAAGCCAGTTTTGATACCTTCTTGTCCATATAGATTCTTTTTACTCTAAGAGTGTAAGACAACTATTGCTTACTGTTCATGTTTTTGATTGATGCCTGTTTTGATGCTTAGCTTCTGCCATGTCTCCAGTCATTGCATGTGTCAATGTCTAGCTAGTTAAGAGAATATGTGAAAAGTTTCTTTCAAACCTAGGATCATTTTATTTCTTAAAACGGCTAGTAGGAATTATCCTCTGCTTTTCAGGAAGATAATATTGCTTTTAAAACGAGCTCATCATCCACTAATCCATTTTCAAACCCTGTTAGGCAATCTGGGTTAAGTAGAGTATAACAGTTATCCTACTGGATTGATTGTGTAGAGTTAGATCTTTTACATGCAGGGAGCCCAAGACCCCAGGGTCTAATAGTAATATTGCCTACTCCATGAATAATTTATTGAATCTGTAAAGACTGTGTTCTATTATATAAATGTAGATTGGAGGGAGGGTGTTGTGGTTTGGTTGGTTGGGGGGTTTTTTTAAGATTCTGCAAAACTTTCATAGCCAAACCTGAAACATGACCAAACAGATGTCAGGAATGATTCTGCAGAAGTCTGTTTAAATCTGAAGTAAACTGGGCTTAGCTTTTCCATGGTTATTGTTCTCCAGCAGCTTCATGTAAAGACCATTTATTCTGAAGCAACCAAGTTTCTGTTCTTTTGCAAAGTTGTGCTTACTTAGATTTTCCTGGTACCAAGCCTGTATTAGAATCCCACTTTTGGTTTGGGGTCATATCTCATACTCAAGCCTTGCCTAACCTCTGTTCCGAGGACCTCCTGCAAATACAGTTACTTGTAATTGTATGTGCCTATTGTAGCTCCTGAAGTGTTCTTGTTTCTAAGTAAGAAAGTTCAGTTCATGTAGGTACTAAAGGTGTTTGAAAAAGACATTCTATAGATCTGTAATGTTTCTCTATTGTGATAAAAATTACAAAAGCAAACAAAATGGGATAAACATTGCATATAAACAGCGAAGTTATGTATATCACTCTAGTGTTCAGGAAGTCAATATATACAGACCTCAAGCAAACTTCTCTGTTCTAGAAAGAAGCAAATGTTGTTTCAGCAGCATCCTCAGCAGTTCCGAGAGTAACAGAATGGTAATGCACAGCGATCAAGAAGACAAGGGGCAAGCGTCCTCTCAGAAAAGCTGAATTTTCTCAACTCACTCTTATAATCATGCAAATAAGAATGAATGCTCATGTTTGGTTTGTATTTCCTCCCTATCTAAGTAGGTGCAACTGGATGAATCAAAGAAAGAAAAGAACATTTCAATTTCTGTATTCATAGTATTTTAAATAACACAGAAAATACATTGTTACTCTTTGTTGTTTTGCTTGTCTTTTGCTTGTGTTCCCTGGGCAGAGGAGGAGTGCAAGCTGTAAAGTGAATGTGAGTATCTTGTTCTTTGTCTCCTACCTGCAGCCTTTTCCTTCCCTCCAAGGCACCTCAATTAGGTGTTTCTACATCTCTCACTCTCACAGATTCATCCTGGTAGTGTAAAGAGCTGGATGGCAGATGCGTTTGCCAGTCTGTCTTCAGCTATCCTAAAACCTTAAAAAATGAAGAGGACAGAAGCTATTTTGCCAGATCAACACTGAGGCCTCTTCCATGTCTCGTGTTAGTTTTCAATCTGCAGTCTATTGGAGACTCTATGGAGACTACTCTGGAATGGATCTCTCTGCACATCTTTCTCACTGGCTTGTTTGGCTCCATATGATTATATCTATAGGGAAAACAAGTCTCAATGTTATTCTTGTGCTTCCCAAGTGCCTTGGAAGGAGGGTATTTTTGGGAGGCCATTCTGACTGGATTTATCTAGAACCTACTTTTTTGCTTCTGACCCTGATTATTTTATTTCTGCCAGGTCCTGTTGTGACTAGTGTGTAGGTTTTAAGCAGGTGCAGACATGCTTCTCAGTGTCAGATACACGACCTCTTCAATTTCCTGACTCCTGGTGGTGTATCCCAGCCATGTCACAGAGAAATAATGATTTCTTACTTTAAATTTAGGTTTCCACTTCTGTCCTCTGAATAGAAGTGCTTAGTCTGAGTCTCTGTATGTGAACAGAAACAAGATTTGTCCCTTAAAAATGCTTTTCTTTATGTGTCCTTTTTAAAATATTATCTGCAAATAGTCTTGTGACAGCATGAGCAGTATTAGTCAGTATATAAAACAGCTCTGTCTTTATCAAAGACAGACATTTTCAATGACTTCTAAAGAAAAAAGGAATTCCAAGACAACAGTAGAGTCCTTAAATCTCAACATCTTTCTCCTTATTAGATGGACAAAATCCTTGGTTTAGGAATTTCTTTTAAAATTTAATTGCAGATTTTATATATCAGAGTATGTGCAAGTATTCCATCTGTGAGTAACCTTACAGCCACTTTAGCTGTAGCTTACCTCCATTTACACTTAGTTTTCTGTCTTTTCCTGTTAGCATTTCTTATTCATCTTATTCCTTCTCATTTTTGTTCTCCGAAGATGCAAGTGGTTTTTACTTAGGTTTTGCAAAATACATGAAATGATAAACCCTCAGCATTATTTCTAGGACTGCATAGATGAAAAAGTGTGGTTTGAGGTTCTGGGGTTTTCTTCTTTGAACAAGTAGAGGATTATTTTCTCCTTAATTCAACAGTAACTTAGAGATATTTTCTTAAACTTCCCAGAAGAAACAGATGAAGAAATTAAAAGAATTACACTTGGGCAAGGTTGTAAAAACAGAGCATTCTTAATGTGAATTGTTTTGCAAGCATAACAGTGGATGAGACATCCAGGAAAGAAGTTTAATGTAACTAAGTCATTACCCATGAGATTCGGAGCACAGAATATCTTTTACTCAGTTGTCTGGTAAACTGTTAGCAACAGGATTAAAAACCTGCACAGTGCACATATTGACATATTGCAATGCTAAAATTAAAAAGTTATAGTCATGACTAGGGCCAGAGAAGATACTTCTTCACCCAGGGCAGGATGTTGAGAGAAGGCAGAAGCTGTGTTATGAATGCAAGACATGGCTAAGTGTAATTCAAAGGAAGTTTAGCTTCTGTTGCAGGTACAAGGCACACCTGGTGAGCTGACTTCAAGTCTTGCCTCTGGAGAAGGCAGGTTGTCCAGATCCATCTGCACTTGTCCTGAAGTGAAGATGTAGATATAGATTCCCAAGCTCAGAAGAAGGTTAGGGGACAGTCTCTCTCAAATATTTCACTCAGCTAGGGGAAAATCTAATTTAATTTTTCTCTCGTTAAAATAAACATTTAATTACTAGCTTGGGTAGTGAGAAACAGAAAAACAAACATTAGAACACCTTTTCTCCCCCCTTTCCCAGGTTCAACTTCACTCCAGATTCCTCTACACTCCGCCTTGAATGGTGCAGTGGGGCTGGGGGTTGCAATCAGTCCATCACAGTTCTTCTCTCCTTTTCCTTCCTCCTTGTCCATTTCTTCTACTCCAGAGTGGGCTCTAGGGGCTGCATTCCTGTTGGGAGTGTCTGTCTGCTCCAGCATGGGGTTTGCCATGGGCTGCAGGGGGTGTCTCCTTTGCTGTGGAGCACTTCTTCCTCTGGCCTTGGGGTTCCCTTCTCTTTTCTCGTCTCTGGCATTTTCTGCCCTTCCTTTAGATCTGTTTTCCCAGAGGTGCCCCATACATGGCTGGGGGGCTCAGCCTGCCCTGCAGTGGGTTATTTTGAGCTAGCTGGGACCATATGTGCCCAGCACAGGGCAGCCCCAGCCATTCCTCCCAGTGGCCACCCCACATCCCTCTGCCAGCACTCTGCAGGCCCAGGCTGCTACTGAGGGGGCGGTTTCCACAGTTCATTTGTGAATAGCGAGCTTTGGTTTCTTCAGAAGAACTCCCTGCAAGCTGAATGTAAAGTCCTAGTATCTTTTTCTTTTCCAAAGAGGACTCAGATTCCTGCTGTAAGAACTGTTCCAGCAGAGACAGGTAGCTCATGATAAATTTAACTGTAATCTCCTAAATATATGCTAATGCTTTGCTTTCGATGTATGAGTATTCATGCCTCTTACCCATTGGTGCTAATTATCTAACATACATTACCATAAAGCTGGAATTGCGTGAGGTATGTTAGTGCTTCCTAAACTTTATTTCAGACAACTTTCCAGCTTATTCATCAGTAGGTAATTTTATAGCTCCCGGACACAGCTCACACAGAGTAACGCGGCTCCTTCAGTTTTCTCTGCAAAAACGACGAGACACAGGCCAGCTGGTCCCCCACTGCTCGCTCTGCTGAAATGATATTCCCATCACAACTCCTGCTGTAATCACTTCTACTAATCTTGTTCTCTCTCCTTCCCACGTAGATTCTCCAAATCATTACACAGGTTAACTCTTCCCCACCTGCCCACCAGTCACAGAATTCAAACAATGAGCCTCAAATTATGCTGAGAATAAATGGAGATAAACAGCAAACCCAAGGAGACAAATAAGACGAACACCTTGAAAAGGAACCAGTAAGTGAAATAGGATGTGACAGGCTCAGGAAGATGAGAGGGAATGATTTCCTGGAATGCAGCAGCAATTTCGTGCCAGCAGCGATGCGCCAGCTGTACTTGACCTTCAGTAACCTTTATCCCCGTCTCCTACTGCTGCTCCTACAGCTTCTCAGCCTGGTTCTCCTCCTTTGCTGTTGTGGTTTTCCTGGTCAGATACCTTATCTAACTGGTACAGACACTGTGTTTTCTGAAATCAGGCTTTTCCTGTAAAGGTGCTGCCGTTTGTGCATTTCCCCACGCCTGCCTGGAGTGGGATGCAGTCAGGGGGCTCCGCGGTGGCGTGCAGAGGGAAGTCCTTTGTGTATCTTCTTGATGGCTTTGACCTGGCTTTGTCACACATGGAAATTAATGTCCACCATTCACAGAACAATCCCTGTCGTGGTTTGACACTGGCCCAGCACCAGGCACCCACGAGAGCCATCCTCCCCTGCCACAGCTAAGCAGAGGAAGGAAAGGGAAAAAAAATTAACGAACGCTTCAAGAATGAGATAAGGACTTGGAGAAACACTTCAAGGGCAAAACAGGCTCAACTTAAGTTGCAAAGTGAATTTATTACTAACAGAATCATAGGAGGATAATGAGAAGTAAAATAAGCCCTTAGAACACCTTCCAACCCCCAGCCCCTCCCTCCTTCCCACCAACAGTGCAGGGAGACAGGGCATGGGGGTTTGGTCAGTCCATCACAGCGATTTCCTTCTGCTGCTCCAGGAAAGGAGTCCTTCCCCTGTGAGGCCGTGAGGTCCCTCCCACAGGAGACAGTTTTCCATGAACTTCCCTGGCGTGGGTCCACTCTCACGAGCAGCAGCCACACCGCACCTGCTGCAGTGTGAATCCCTCCCACGGGCACACAGTCCTCCCAAAACTGCTGCAAAGTGGGTCACTCTTCCACGGGGTGCAGTCCTCCAAGGACAGGCTGCTCCAGCTGAGAAGCAGGGGCCCTCTTTCTCACCGGCTCTCCCACTGGATCACAGCCTCCTCCAGGCATCCACCCGCTCCAGCACGGGCACCTCGCCCATGGGCTGCAGGTGGATCTCTGCATCCCCCATGGATCCCCATGGGCTGCAGGGGCACAGCTGCTTCCCCATGATCTGCACCATGGCCTGCAGAGGAACCTCGGCTCCAGCGCCTGGAGCATCTCCTCCCCCTCCTTCTCCACTGACCTTGGTGTTGCCATGTTATTTCCCTCATGTGTTCTCACCTCCTCCTCTTATCTGACTAGAATCCAAAATCTTGTGACTTTGTTTTGATTTTCTTCTTAAATATGTAATCACAGAGGTGTTACCAGCCTCTCTCATTGGCCCAGTTGTGGCCAGCAGCATGTCCATCCTCAGAGCCATCAGCCATTGGCTCTGCCGGACATGGAGGAGGCTTCCAGCAGCTTCCTCACAGGAGCCATCTTTGTGGCCCCCCTGCTACCCAAAACCAGGCCGTGCCAAACCAATACAATCTCTCGGGGAAAAACACTCAGAACTTTTTCTTGAGACCTTTCAGAAGGATTCTCTTTGTTGGGTTTGGCTCGGAATTTTGTGGCAAAGTGGATTTTTTCCTGAAGGGTGTCAGTTCCTTGAAATTAAAGCATTTAATAGGAATGAATAAATGCCAATAAATTCTTGGATGATCCTTTCTGAGGTTTAAGCATTCTGATTTGATAAGTTTGAAACAGGACACAATCACTTGTCTAGTTTCAAATATCTCATGGATAGGATTACAAAACATGTCTCAAAAATTGAAATAAAAATTAATTATTTTGAAATTATCAAAGTGGAGAGTTTCTACTGGCATAATTCTTTTTGGTGTGCATGACCCTGGTGCCCTTTTTTTCAGCTTTGCCTCTTTGTCTTGTGTCAGAGTGAGGGAGGGGGGGAAAGCTTGAAAATACTGGCAGGACAAGGCTTTGGTAATGCACACCCATTCTGGTCTTCTTTTTCCTCATTTGAAGGGAGATGGGCAAAAGCAAAATATCTGCCATGTTATATGAAGCTATTGTCAAACAAAACTTGTTAGCAGAGACCACCAACCTCTTTGGAAGGGAGTATCCCCAATCCAATGATGCTCAAAATATTTTAAGAAAGAATGTCACTTTTGTGTTTAAGCTGTGTATCAGGATACCAGTTCCTTTGGCAACACATAGAGGCCAACAGGCAAGAACATCAAATATCTGTGTGAGCACTTCATTACATATTTGATGCAGTGTAGTACATCTCCTAATCCTGTTCCTGAAATATCACTGTAGCTGTGTTTTTTGGTCTCAGTGTGCTCTTGTACGTACCCTCATGCACTGTAATATCAAAACACTTTCTGTTACTAATAGCAGTGTGTGTGTATGTGTGTGTGTGAATGTGTCTTTCTGTATGAAGCACTCCCCTCTGTTTCTTCTCAGCCTGTTGGGGAAAGAATTTAATTATTTTATAGAATTTTGCTTTGTTTGAAGATGTTATTGAGGAATGTTCAGCTGGAAAGATGAGGTTTACACTGAAGTTTACAAGTGAGTTTATTTTTCTCTCCTCAGGGAAGAAGGTCCATAGTCCATATCCAGCTCCTCCAAAAGTCATCTCCTCCTCTCAGGAGCATCTTGCCTGTTTGGCCAGCAGATTCACTGTTTGGAGAAACACAGCTGTCATGGGAGGTCGTGATCAGAGAGGGGGAAGGTAGGTGGGGCCAGTCCTGCAGCACACTTCAAATTTCAGGGTAGT
This sequence comes from Eulacestoma nigropectus, assembly GCA_013397775.1. NCBI lineage: Eukaryota > Metazoa > Chordata > Aves > Passeriformes > Eulacestoma > Eulacestoma nigropectus. The sequence goes on along the minus strand of VZTE01005845.1, from coordinate 3,056,333 downwards.
GACCTTGAACTCGTCTCCACTCTGCAGGGATCCCTGCACAGTAAGCCAGAGCACTGGGGTGAAGTGTTTACTGTGACCTGCATTGCTGATCAGATGAACTGTTATGTATAGCAATGCTTGGTATTTTTTTCAGGATCCATAACTTCACTCCTAGATCTGATTTGAAGTGGTGGAAGTGTCACGTGCTTCACTATTTCGTCAGACCTAATCATTTACTGAAGGTAAATGAATTTTGTGGCTTTTTTGCCCCCTAATTTATTTTGCCTTCACTTAAGCGCAGGAACTTTTGGTTTGGCCTGTAATAGATTCATTTCTTAGAGCTGGTGGAAAATAGTTCATTTACACCAAATAACTCTAAAATACTGTTTTTAAGTATCTTAAAGTATTACAGTTTGGTAAGCCTCTATGCTAGGGAAACATCATATTAGAAATACACCAATGCCTGTCTCTCTTAAGATGAAATCATTTTAGAAATACAGATAGTGTGAGTTTTTTTCTGGTTTTGTTGTGAAACTCCAGTGTTCTCTGTCCATATTCTTTATTGTTTTCAGATCAAATGAGGCCACAGTATATAATTAGTCTCATGGCTCTTGCCAAAGCCTCCCAAAAACCTGCAGCCTCATGATGCAAAGTGCTGATCTGACACAAGCTCATTCTGCTGCTCCTCTTCCTTCAAGCATCATTGATGGGTTAACTTTACATGGCAAGTTTTAGGCTGGAACAGATTGTCATTTTTTGTCTCCGAGCTGATCTCAGCTCGAAAATATGTCACCAACTCTGTATTGGAGGTGTTGGTGAGCTGCATAAGAAAGTTATTCACCTGCCCTAGTCTGGCTTGAATTTTTCCTCCTGTGGGATGCAGTAGAGCAATGATGTGACATTAATGACCAAGGGTGGTACACCAGCCTTGCTACTGGCATGGAACTCATCAGTTGTGATATTGTGCCTTGCCTGACAGTATCCACATTTGCCTGAAAGTTTCAGCTGCAGAATTCATAGAAGTATGTCCAAATTCAATTCATGTTTAAACATTATAAAATAGTGCGTTCACCCTGTGGACTAAGGATTTAGATTGAGAAAATTCCTAATCCTCAGAAGGAGAATAAAAAGTCAAAGATTTCCTGCATGGTTTTTTTGTGACATCTTAACTAATCTGAATTTTGGATGTTTGGCTTGTGATTTTTGAACTCCTGAGGTTAGAGGTAGTGGGATAGACAGTGAACAGGAATCAACACTAGTGAAATTCCACAAAAACCTAGTAGAGTCACACTTTCACTGTTGCCAAATATATTGTATAAAATATTTTCACAGGGAGTCAGCAGCTAATTACTTTGCATTCTTGTATGTTGCTGTAGAATTCAACTAGACTTCAACTTTAAAATTAAATATAAAAAAAAAGTAACAAAGCAACAGAGAAGTTATTTGCAGTATTCTTTGTGTAGAATATATGTATATTATCTTTACCTACTGTGGAGTATCTTCTGCCATGCTTGTTATGTGGCTCTAGACTCCCATTAACTGAATCCCTGGTGAAAAGCCGTTTTCCTACATTATATTGTAATGCTCTTGTTAATGATAAATTGATGAAGAGCTGCTTTTTTAGATTAGGTGAGTGGTCCTTTGATAATGGGGTTGGAATCAGGCCAGAGGTTTTATACTGCTTTGCCTGGAGGGTGAGAACCAACTAAAATATTCCTTTCTTGTGTTCTGCTAGAAAATGAGACAGTCAAAGAATTTCAGTTTTTAAGAGAGCAGTTCAACAGTAGTTTACATGGTGGGTATTTTTAGACTTTTTCTTTATCTCCCCCCCCATATTTCTAATGAATTATTAAAGAAAGGTACTTCTCATGTAATTAGAGAGCCAAGCACCTTTTAAACAAGATCAACTTCTTACATTTGAATTGGGTAGTTTCATTTTCTGTGGCAAAAGATCATAAGGCAAATACTTTTGCATGTTTCAAAGTTAAGATCAATTGTTCTCCTTTTCTGGTTTCAAATGCACTAGATTAGTACTTCTGCTGTATCAGAAAACTGTTAGAATATTTATGGTTTTTATTTACATAAAACCCAAACATTTTCTATTATTTCTTCCTTTGGGCAAGGAATGTGCAATAGATTCTTAGATCCATAGATTTTCCTTGCTCTTAGCATTAATATAATTGAAATTAAGTGAAAATAAAATATATTTTTTAGGTGACACATATTTTATAGTTTCCAATCTTGGCTCCGATGGTCTTTCTCAGCTCTGTACCATGCCCTTTGGGAAAAAACATGGAGTGTGCATGCTCATCTCTTTTGATCATGATTTGACAAGGTCATGCCATGGTAGGATTGGGCTGCCTATTATTATCTTGATGTTGTTTTAGAATTTAGTGATATATGGAAAAAAAAGAGAGAGGACAGTGAAATTTTAATACACTCAGCTGATGTAGGAATCTCTTTGCTTATTGCCTAATGGAGATACAGGGCATGTAAATGTGAACTTTATTAATGGAGAAGAGAATCTTAAAATGTATTTGCAGTAGAGCAGCTTTAGGTTAAGGTCACAAAATTGGGGTCTGCATATTGATTGTCACGTTAAAATTTAGGTCTTTGGTTTAGTCCTCTATGAAAAACAAAAATACAAACAAACAACAAAAAAAAGAGCCATAAAACAAAATGTAGCTTATTTTACAGTTAAGAGTTTGACACTTCCAGCGCTTAGAGTTTCAATCACAAGAAAATGAGAATTTTTTCTTGTTGAAGAGTTTCTTCAGCCTTTTAGATAAGAGAGGAACTAATCTCAACATAGGAGAGATTCACAAATCTCTTATTTGCCTTCTGCTTTCTGACAAGCGTTTGCTGTGGTCATCAGAAGGAAAATTCAGTTCTACATTAAAACTTCAGTTCTTCTGCTAGGTCCATGTTCTGCCTTCAGTTCATATTCTTGCTAACTCACTGACATGTAGTGTCAGATCTTCTTCACTGACTTTCATTTCCAGCTCAGAGGGAAGTGCCTGGGATCCTAGCACCACCTGGAAAATCCCAGCACTACCTGGTATATGGGAGTCATTCGCTCCCATATCCCCATGAAAAGAAAGTGTGTATCAGGCTCCAGCCTTAATCAGAGTGACCATAGAATTATGTGATGGCAGATCTTTGGAGGAAAGGAATAAAAAGTAAAGATTATGGGGCTGTTGTACTTTTTTCCAATGATTCACAAAATTCTCTAGTCATTAGCATGAAATGTTGCCTCTTGAAGCCATTGTATCCCATGGCAAACAGGAGATGTATTGCTAAAAGAGGGATCTACATGTTTTAATTGTGCCACCTTTATTCAATTTGCCTCTTTTAGGTAGGCTTTGGGTACAGCTTTCACCAAACTGTTGTGTCAAGGATGTGATCTCTGTTGCAACTGGGGAGGTAAAAGGCAAAACATGTCTTCAGTTTAAAAAAAAAACCCAAACAATCAGCAACAAATCCTATTTGGAATTCATGAGTGTGCAGTGTCTGAATATATAAATGCTTTTTTCACCTGAAAGTTTGCCTTATAGGACAAACATTATCTGCAGTGCCCCCGCCCCTGCAGGGGAAAGGGTGCAGAAATCTAAATATTATGTTTAAAATGAACCTGGTTGTAAAGAGCTAGAGCCAAAATACCTAAAAGACAGTTTTCGTACATTGATATTTGTTTCAACCTGTGAAAAGAACAGTGGCTGAGTGCTTGTTAAAGGTATATGTTCTTTTAAGTTATATGGAGAGAGATGTCAACTATTTACCATAAATATATTTATACATTTGAATATATAAATGATACTGTTACTTACCTTTAGTAGGTTTCCCACTGACAGGTATGCTCAGAAAACATCTTTCACTAAACCTGAAATGTTGATATAAATATCTGAAGAAAAATACTAATCACAGAATACATTGAACAGACTTACTGATCTTGTATACCTGGAAAAAGATTTTCAAACAGACTTTGTCAGCTCAGCCTTGGCATTCCTTGTCAAACAAAAGCATGCCTAAAGACACATTTCAAAAGCAGACAATGCAGCACTTGCTAACCTGCAGAAAATCGAAAAGGATCAGGGAGGCAGAGAACAAACAGAATAGGTAAGCAATAAGAAATGGAACACAGCTCTAAAGAGCTGTTTCAGAGAGCCAAATATGTTTAAAGAAGCCTACATTAATAATTAAACATCAGTAAGTAAAATTCCAGTATACTTTTTTACCAGTATTGTTTTAAGATTTGTAATATAGAAATGAAATTATTGATTCAGTATCAGTAAGAAATATAACTGCTGTTAGGGGAGGAAGAACCAGGTGTGGGGAAGAGAATGAGACAGGAGTATTTTTAGATGCCAGGCTAGTCTGGAATGTTAACTTTTCATAATAGGAAGTCCATACTTCAGTATTCGTCCACTTCAGTCAGCTGAAAATTTGGGTCAGGCAGCTGTTATCTGAATTGACAGCAGCTATCTGATTAAAAGTAAAATGCTCTTAAAAAAAAAAAAAAAAAAGAAAAGAGAAGGAGAGAGGAAAAAAGGCTGTGCTGTGTCACATTCATGCCACTCATGTTGCTTACGTTGTGTCACACTGTACAGTGATTTGACGGTACATAACACAACATGACATGAGTCACAGTTCACTGCTATCCACATTACACTCAGGTAGTTTGGCATAGCTCTAACTTTTGCTTTACTCTCATTTCCTATTCAGTGCACTCCACTTAGGCTGGTTGGTTAATGCAGACAATTGCTATACACTCAAAACTAGAGTTCCCTACCCAAATACATTTTTCATTGGATATTAAAGTGGAAACTTCAGTGGATATCTTTTGCACATCCATATGCAGCTCCTTTGCTCAACATAGGAAGGGCATTAATGACAACTCACACCTGAAAGGGAGGAGTTAAGGGGAATTTCCCATAGGAAATACAGCTGTGGCAATGACTTTCTGAGTTGGAGACATACTCTCTAAATGGAAAATAATTAGACTTGTTTCTGCCACCAGAGACATTCCCAAACCAAAACCCCATATTAACCTCCCAGCTTCCCCTTCAATTTCAATTTGAATTGAATACCTTTCTGTTTCATAAGGATGTGAAATACTGTTTCAGATCTGAATTTATAAGCAGTCTGTAGCACATTGAACCAGAGCTCCACATCTCCCATGCTTAGGACATGGGCAATTCAACATCTTTTCAGGGCTTTGCACTTTGGGTCTAGCTGTTTAATTGGATGTTTCCCAGAAATAATAGTCTATTTTCTTTGTGGTCACCTACCTCAGGCAACCAGCATCAGCCCTGGAGCACAGTTAAATTGCACTATTGCTTCCTGTAATGAATTTCCCTGCCTGTCAGAGCATCTCATACATCTTACCTTTGTTCTAAACAGAAGTAGAGAGGAGCACAAATTAACAGGCAGCTTTGTGCTTCTTCCATTTTTATTGACAGCATCCTGAAGTTCTAGATTCCCTTAGCGCCTCCAAAAAAGCGATAAGTGATTTAGCTTTTTGGGGACAAATTGGTTCTATTAACTCTGAGTGCCACATTTACCAAAAATAACTCATTAGCTGTGCATTATGATTCACAGGGTGCTCTGCTCTTGGCTAGATCCCAAAAACCACATTTGTGTACAAATGTTCCTATTATGGGGTGTGAGATTCACTAATGATATACCATATGCACCAGTGCATTTTTCTCTTTCTAACAAAGCAGTTTTCCTACCACAGATGAGAAGTGACCAGATTTTGAAGGGTTAAACATATTCCAATGTGATAAAACCTGAGAGACCACAGGAATCAAGCTATCATTCAATTTCCCTTTTTCTGTTGCTACCACTTGAACCTAACATTCCTTCCTCTATATTTAATAAGCAAACGAGAGCCCTCAGAAAAATTTAGTTAAGTATTTGGTTTCTGCTGCTATGTTTAAGTTTGCTGAAGAACAAAAGTGCTCATTCTCTCTGTTCCTTTTGAAAAAAGCTGTAATTCACAAAATGCTCTTGCCCCACAACTGGTTTCTCACACTTTGATGGGATGGAGTCTTCACAACTGAGAAGTTGTCTGATACTGTGCTAAATGGGACTTTCTTTTCTGTGTGTTAAGAGGCATTTGTTACAGATCCAAAAGAAAAGCAGTGGGTAACGTGAAAAAGGCCGGAGATCATTTCTGTCTTCTCCTCTCTTGGTAGTAAAGGCAAGGCTGTGATTTCCCTTTGCTCTGAATACTTTTAGTACCTTCTGCCTAGAGAGCAGAGACAGAGCAGCCCCCAAGAAACATTGAATCCTTATGCTAATGGCACTGAGCAACTGGGAAAATGTGTCTCCAAGCCAAGATAAAATATCCTTTCCATAACCCAAGGAACAGTCAGGGAAACCCTCCTTCTGACCCACCAATGGAGGCAGTGACGATGATGACGGTGCTAGTGGGGCAGCTGCAGGACTGACAGTCTTGTCCCTGCTCCACTTCAAGCTTCCCCTGTGGCTTTTGGCTGGTCATGTGGGGCCCACCTGCAATGGCCTAGTGTGGTACAAGTCGTTCCTGAGTCCTGCACCTGAATTTATTCTCTCTTATCATTCATCAACTCCCCTGTGTAAGCATTCTTCCTGCTGTGGACGGGGGAGTAGGAACTCTTCCCACTTCTTCTTCAATGTTTCTAATGCTCTGTGTCAAAAGGCTTTTATTTCTGCTTCCTAACTTGGTAGCTGGAGTTCTGCCTCCATGCTTCCCCTTCCCTATTCTCGCAGCACTTTGGCTATTAATTGAGTTTTCTGGTGTAGTAAGCTGAAGTTTTTCACCATATAAATGATTCATCCAAATGAAGTGAAGTTATTGAGCAAAAGTTAAATTGGGCTTTAATTTGCCTCAGGTCTCTTTTGGGCCATCTCCTTGCTTGCTCTTTTTTGTGGAAATGTTTCCCTCTTTGAACATGGTTTTCTTTAAAATACTATTTGAAAGAAAAAGAAAGAGAAAAAAATGTGTTGTTTGGGCATTCCTACAGCTGGTGCCAGGCCCAGGAGATGTCTGTTTTCTGAGGAAGTTTGTTGCTCCATGAACATCCCTTCTGTCTTTATTCAGGTCTGATGGCTGAAGGGAAATGTGGGAAGAGCATGGATGAACAGCTGTGACAAAATCCTGGTTCCTTGATTTTCTCCAATACCCTTGCTTCAGTCCTGTGGCCAAAGGGATAAAAACAGTGTCTCTTCCATTTTGCAGGTAATATCGGCTTTAATGCTTTTGTCTCTGGCCTTCCAAAAGGGCAGGTGTCACTTAGTCTGTCCTCTAAATCCTGAACCTGCAAGTGAGGACCCTTGAGGTGCGGTATGAAATCTGCTGAAAAATGAGATGCAGTATCATGAGGAATATAGTTACAGGTACAGGAATCAGTCACATCCTAATTTTGACAGGTTTGTGTGAGCAAAGGTTGTTTCAATACCATGAGGCAGCTGCTTCGCATGATGTGGTGGGTCATTACAGAGATTCACACACTGACTGATGCTTCAATACACTGTCACCTTTGCTTGAAAAATAAGGTCATATTATATGCAAGACAATACAGTATTCATCGCTTAATATTTTATACAATTAAAATATTAAGCTAGGTAACTGTGTTGGGGTGGGTGTGTTGGTGTATATGTGGTATAAATAAACAAGTATTAGTGGTGCAATAGCACTAAATAATTTATCCAGACCAAATGAATTATTTTCAGCCTCTTAGTCTTGAAAATTTCAAACAGAATTCCTTAAGTTCATTTAAAACTTTCTTTTTTTCAATAGGCATGTTGTGGTAACAGTAGCTGTGATGTGTCAGGGTATCATAACTAGTTTAAGGATATGATAGCTGGAGAGCTCCCCCAATTTCTCTACTTTCAATCAGATAGTCTGATGAGAGATTATACTTCTGTCTGCAAAATGTGCTGCTTTACTAATCAATAAATTTAGTTTGTATAAGTCCTAGTTTCTGATGGAAGTGGTATAGATATTTGAGAGCAAATTAATACAGAGCCCAGAGGATCAGTGAATACTAACTAATAACATCCCTCAAGTATCACAGTGAGACCAAATGGTAAAGGGAGGATGGACTGATCAGAGACAAACCGATGTAAGTAGCAATAATAAAACGCCTTAGAATGTCACTGCAGACCAAGATTTGCCCAAGACACTGCAGTAGGACCAGAGCACCCATAAGAGCTTGCAGAATACACGGTTTGTCTCTGCAGTGTCGCTATAATCAGAGATTCCCATCATGGTATGGTAACCTTTTGATTCTGATTCACCCCTTTGCTTCAGTGCTTGCCTTGGGCCGCACCAGATCCATCTGGCTACCTGTCTTGCTTTTCCCACCCCTGTCACAAGGACTCCTGCCAACTGCTTGTCTCTCGACATTCAGTGTTTACTGCCCCTGAAAGCACTGCCTTCTGCTACTCAGGGAAGACAGCACTGAGGAGCAGTGAACTGGCAGATTGACAAATAAGCTGAGACTGACCCAGGGCTGGCACCCTCCAGAACTCGCTTATATTTTTGTGTTGGGCATGATTATCTCTAAGTGTGGCCCTGATTCCAGCTGTCATTTTAGGTCAGATGCATAATATCAGTTTACAGAACAAGTGTAGCTAAAGGACCCTCATCCGTCGTAGCCAGATGGAGGAAAAAACTACAAACAAACAAAGTATCAGCAGTGCTTGGGACGTGCTATGACTCTCTGGCACTCCTTCAGCACAGGAAGCTGGGCAGTGGCACCAATTAAGATGGTAACCTACACTGTAACAACCTTCTGTGAAATTGCTACGTGCCGGAGAAATTAACCCGAATGCCTTGACAGCACAAAGACAGAGACGTTTTCTTCACTGGTACAGCTTGAGATATATTTGCAAGGTAGCAACTGGCTGTTGGAGAGCCTTCTCTTTATCAGAAATTAGCACTGATCTTGTAAACAAGATGTCCTTTCTGTGAGGAGACTGTTGCTACACAAGACAAGAACTAAAAAATTTATTCCTTGTTGATGTCACCTTAAAATAGGTTGAAATTCCTCTTTACAAAAGAAGCAGAAATTTTTCCTCCTCCATATATCTTTCATCCAGTTTTTGTTTTTGTAGAACTTCTCAGAGCAGTGATCCCATGCTTGACAGATCTGTGCTTCCCTGGCAAGAGGAAATGGGTATTTCAGCTTCCCTGCTTAGACCAGTCCCTCTTTTCCCTAGCTTTTTTGTCACTGTCCACATGCTGCTGAAGTACTCTCCAAATGCATCCTGCTTCACTCATCTGGCAAGTGCTGGCTTTACATTCTGAGATACCCTTAGAAAGCTTCTGCTGGACCTTTTGTGAATTAAGACACAGGAAAATAAAATACTTCACCTCTCCAGTGCAACATGGATTCTCATTGGAAAACTGGATGAAAGTTTTGGCCTGTGGCTACACCATTCCTTCCTATGGGCTCCTGCAGTCAGCTGTGTGTGTGGGCATCTCAGGCTAGAACTGGGTGGTGGTTCCTTACTGCACTCCTTAGGCTGTATGTCTTGTCATATTTTGTCAATAGTGAACAGTTAACTCCTGAGAAAAAAAGACTACTTTAAAAGACAGTAATGACATATTTGTTCTAAGGCTCATAAGGATTGGTTCCTGCCCTTGGGTTTTAGACCATTCTCCTGCTGTCTTTTCTGTTTTCCCCAGGAAGCTATTTCAATGCCTGCAGCTCTGCTACAGTCAGGTAGTGATTAGAATATATTGTCAAATCTTTTAACTTTTTTTTTACTGTTGTGTCACACAGCTCACCTGCCAACTTGTTTCTTGTTAATTCAACTCTTCTCATCTGCTTCTGTTTCTACACTTACTTGTGAGGAGATGAGGTGACTGAGATTGAATAGGAGATAGCAGCGGTAGCTGAAGCAAGATGAAAATGAATGATATTTTCAAATCCTAAGCAGGGCTGCAGAGGCTAATAATTACATTAAAAAGGCCCTCTGCAGGTAGGTGCAAATAGGCTAGTCTAAACAAGTGCCACTATTTTAGTGTGGGCTGTTCAAGACGATGTCATTACCTGACTAGACTGCCACCTTTCACCTCCAGCCATTGTGCTCTGTTAGATCTCACTAACAGGGAGAGTGAAGAACTTGCTTGCAGGGGATTTGTTGTCTCACGCTCAGAGGCAGCTGAGAGACTTGCCAAATGACAGGAAGACGCTTACATTCACAAGGTGTGATTGCCTAAGTGTTTGACTGTGTCTAATTAGTTTGCCTTTGCTGGTTGGTATCTCCACAGTCAGAAGCAGATTGACTCTGCAGGCTTTAAGCAAAGAGGTCTGATTGGTGTTATTATCATTTGTTTATTTAACCCTCCCACTAGCCATGAAATATTCCCTACAGTATGGCCTTTCCTCTGTCTTTCAAAGAGGCATTTTTATGGCTCATATTGCAATGAACATTTTCTGCTATAATCTCAACTTCTAATTGTAATTGCATTTCTTTTAAAAATCTCTGAAACAATATTAATTTTTGAGCTTTGAAATATGAGCAATATCTGATTACCTTCAGAAGCAGGTGATGTTAGCTTATTTTTATAATAGATAACAGAGATTCTGTCTGCCTCTGTGTATGAGTACCTGTTTGGCCAAGCTTCTCTGGGAATGAAGAATCAAAATGCTATTTTGGCCTTACCAAGTGATTCCTGTAATGAAAAGAAACTATTAAAAAAACCAAAACCACACACACCAAAAAAATGAAAAACATGAAAATAGGTCTTGAAAATCCTCATAAAATAATAGATAGCCCAAGAAAGTTTCTCTGAATGTGAGTAAACAAAAAAGCAGCTTTCTTTCTCGAAACTGTTCCGTGTGTCTGTACCTCAGGACTGCAATTCTACTGTGCAGGTTTTAGGAAATTGCCCATCCTATAGTTTTCAGATTTTTAGGGCATGAGACCCATTTCTCTCCCAAAAAAAAAGTTCCAGAAGGTGATTACAAGGGGAGAAATTAATTTTCCCTGTAGGGAAATTCCTTTGCCTTCTTCCTGGAGTGTACTTACAAGTAACCATTTAACTGTACCCAAAAAAACCCCAGGGTTTGTAAAGATTAGGTGTTCTTATCCTCCCAAAGACACCACTTCTAATCTGAAAAGGAAAAAAAGTTTGATATCCAGAGTCTCTGAGATTGCCTTGGCTGACTTTGCCTGATGTCTGCTCTGTTTCAGTGCTTTGGATGTTACCACTTTGAGATGTGTGAAGCTTGCAGATAATGCACATCTCCTCATTTGAAGGGCAACTTACATTCTTGGCTATTCTGCTTCTTCCCTTCTGAATTCTCTTTAGGCTCCATGGTGAGGATTTCCACACTGGCTCGAAACTTGCTTTGGTTTCCAGTACTATTTTCTTTCCCTTTTAGCTGTGGAATAGACTGGCTTCTTCAGCATTTCCTAAAGGTAACTTAAATTATCCTCAGGACTGTGTCAAATTATAGAAGCAATGCAAAGTATATAATCAAAAGAATAGGTCACTATTCTATCAGTGAACGAATAATCAGATTAAATATGCCTATCTAGATACATCTTTCTCTGCTACATTATTCTTAGAAGTTCCAAGTAATAAACCCTGTCCTAGCATCTCATAATGTGATGCAAATTTTATATGCAATTGGTATTATTATATCCACAGACATTATTCTGAATCAGTTAAACCACAGTGGAGCACAGAATGCGAATTCTGTCTCAGATTTGTAGACTGCATTTCAGGGCAGACCCCCTTTGGCCCTATTTCCTCCAGGAGTGTGAGATGCAAAAGGAAGCTGCATCTTTCGGGGACGGTCTGTGGGTTTGTGATTCAGCTGAGAGTGCCATCACGTCTCTAGCTGTCCACTCTCAACTGGGTCATGATCTCAGGAGGTCTGAAAGGACAGTGTGTGTAGCATCAATGGTCAGGTATCTTAACTACACTAATATTAGGGATAAATTACTTAGGAAACTAAGAACAATCCCAAATCTTCACTTTAATCAAGAAGTTAAAGATTTATTAATCCTGTAAGCTGGACAAGTCCTCTTCCTTAACTAAGCCTTCCCTCAGACCTCTGCCAGACTTCTGCCTGCTCCACCCATCCTTAAAATCTTCTGAGTTTCAGGGCTACTTTGCAGCAATTGGGACCAGTTTTCATTTCATGTTCATGGTCCTTCTTGAGCTTGCATGATCTGGGGCAGGACAGTGCAGAAAAGAAACCAGCCACTATCCTCAGTTTTGCTGTCACAATGGCATGGCTTACAGCTAGTTCATTCTGTGAAACAGAAATCGCACAGTTGCCCCTTGAATTCCCATGTGTTAGCACAGCATGTTGCTGTGTACCACTGGGCCAGACTTGACTAACTTGTATAATTGTAGTACCATGTTAGCTTATCCTAAGTCTTGAAGGATTTTTCAACAGCGAAGAGGCTAAGAGCCCTAAACCACTGTTGTAAGATAGCAGCCAAAGAAAATATAACCTATCAAGTTCCCAGATTAAAAATAAAACTAACTGATATTTTCCAGAGCTTTTACTAATTGTCACTTCTCTGCAATGTTACACAACTCCCATGTGCAAATGGACTTAGTGACGAGTTTCTGTGTACATACCAGTGCCCTGGCTCTACTAAACCCCCTTATCTTGGCTTCACTAATTTGCTATGTCAAATTAGTGTGATGAAACAAATTCTAATTACACTGAAAGATCACTTAGAGCATTAACACTGCTGCTGTGGTCCTGTTCTTGTGCTGTCTTATTTGCATACTAGTCCAATGTGCCTAGATAGATGACAAAATGTAATGTCTTTTAACATGTTTATGAGGTTTCCCTGGGAAGATGCTGGCTCAGCCTTGACAGATGCTCCCATAGGCAGAAGGAAGAAATAGGAATCACATTGCTCAACCACAGAAAGGATGATATTTTTTTCTTCTTTGACTTCAGCATGTTTGTTTGATCCATTGGGAAAATAGTAATAATTTTTAAAATTTTAAATATGAGCCAATTAACGACACCAAGAATCAAAAAATATAATCATCAAGCCTGTTTGATATCAAATTTGTAGCTTATAAACACCAAAAACATAGAATAAAGTACAATTTAAAGGTAGAATTAAAAAAAATCTTTAAATGTGTCCTCCAAAAGAACAGTTGAGCAGAATTTCTAATGGTAGATGGAATAAAAGCATGAGTTAATGTATTTGTAACTTTTCCCATCTGTCTCTTTGTATTTGATGAGTTTATGCTTAGAAATTAATAAATCACTTGTTTTCTTTTTGATCAAAAATACTGTTTTGTAAGTATGCCTGGCTGCAGAATTTGCATCTAGCTGCTCTAAATGTGTATTTACTCAGCAAGGAAACAAAAAAAGCTAAATTGCAAAATTTGGTCTCAGAATATTGAACAACACCAAAACACGACTCTTGAAATTTGTTTTGCCACTGGTATTGCAATTCCTATTCCACTGGAAACACACAACTCATATTAGTAGGTTTTGCTTTAAGATTTTAAAGCCATGGGATTGAGACTGAATCCTGAAAAGAAGGGAAAGGCAGTGTCTTTTTGTGTGGGCCTGCTAAAATCATTTCCCACTTGTCTTCACATGTGAATGATTTCTTGCCCTTTTATATCACACCACCACGCATGGGCCATGTCTGGAGATTTTCAGGGAAGTTTGCAGGGCTATTTTTTCTCTCTTCCTAATTCCAATGGGCAAATTCATAGAGAAGTTTTGGCTTAGGTGAGATCTTCAGCATCTTGTTCTAAAAGAAACAGGCTGCAATCCGTGTCCCACCAAGGTTTGTGGCAGAACACTGGGTGATTCAAATGCAGCCAGATTTAGTGTAGAGTACAGCTGAAATGGGTGGTGGTTGCTGCACATCTTGGTCACCCTGGAAAGTATTGGAATGAAATGAGCTGACTAGGAGTAGAGATGTTTGATGTCATGAATAGGTGCATATTTACCTGGTATACTGCACACAGTGTGCAGTGTGCATGCTCAATAATCTGGGCATATAGCTTTTTCCATATGAATGTTTATTGAAATACAGTAGGCAAGAGTTTCTTATATTTGTACCTGCAGAGAAATCACTGTTTGTGTGTAAGCGTGTCACATAACAGGGACAAAAAACCAAACACTTTATAGTAGAAAAGTAGTGGTGTTTATTACAATCCAATAAAAAAAAATCACAGGAATATCCATATACCAAAAAATTAACCCAGTGACACAGTGCTCTCGTAGAAGAAGGCCACTTTTACTTTCATAATACCATAGAGGACATTGGTCATAGGTGAGTAGTTGAGTCTGCAGGTAACTGAGACAATTTTTGATGTGATTATGTAGTAGATGTACAGGAGATGACCTATGTGTTGGATCACACAATGCACTGGCGAATTGGGACACATAAAATAGAAATGATATTATATTTTCATTCTAGTTTTTAAAATTTTTCATGAAATTCTAATTTTGTTACAGATCCATTATTTATGAAAGTGAAAGGATTTTTTTCCCTCTCAATGCCAGAGGGATTTTGCGTGTGTAAGCCCCATTTAGTGTTAATGGCAGATACCAGTATACCAACTCCATTCACTGGGAGGAAAACAGTCTAGCACACCTAATTAACTTATAGTGAATCACTTGCATAGATGGTATTTCCTGTACACTGGGATTTAGTATATTCTGGTTAAAAGCACAGTCCAGCAAAAAGACTCCAAGATTGCACATCTGGCTAAAAAATTACATGGGAAAATGAACTTTATTTTATGGTTTAAGTGTAGATTGTTTGTTTCCTTCCTTTGAAAACAATATGGCTTGTTTGTAGGCTTAGACCTATTTGTCTAAAATTTGTTAAATTTTCACAGCAAAGCAGCAGCGCAGACATGGTGCCCTGTTGCTCTTCAGAGAAGGTCCAGGGTCCGTATCTGGGCTTTCAGTAAGTGGGAAGGAGCCGTGGTCCAGTGCTGGAATTTCTCCATTGCCCTCACTGATCATTAGAAGTGTTTTTATGTCCTAAGCAATACTCTGAAGGCTATAAAAATTTGCCTGTTTCCGTGGAAAGTGTGGCTCTTGTTTCCATCAGCTTCTGAATTACCACTAAACACCAGTTACATACCTACAGCAATGTTATACTTCTCTATTAAATCCTTGAAGATTTTCTCTCAGTGATTAAGGCACAGCCTTGCTTTTTTTCTTTAAAGCAGCTTCCCTGAAACCATCATATTTTTTTTTCCTCTTTTTGAGTGGTAGATACTATCCTAGTCAAGAGGGGACTAGCTGAAGAGCTGTCACTGTAACTACAGCACTGTAGGTCAGCCAGGGAAAGAGCTGGCTTCAAACACAGCAACAGAAGACAGTTCAGATGTGGATCCAGGGCAACATTCAACTTCCCTTTGCCCAGACTACAAACACAACAACAGGGGATGCAGGCTTTCCTAATTAGGGATAAAGAAAACTTTGCAATAGCTACTAAGATGGGAAAGTGGGTAGATGATGATCTCATTTTCACCCATAAAATAGATGAAGAAGATAAAAGAAGTGCAAGATGTTTCAGTTTGTTACGTTAAAAACATAATGTGCTTGTTTCCCAGGCATTATATGTCCCAGGATACTGAATATGGGCTTGTATAAGAAGAGAAAATCGAAATATTCTTGAACTTTGCTTGAATTTTGGGCTATTACGAAACTTCTTGGCTCAGCCCTCTCTCAATAGATTTATAATATTAGAGTTATGCTGTAATTGGTACCAGAATGACACATAATGTAAAGTGTTACCTACATTTAAAACTTGAAAATAGTATTTGAATTCCATATTCACAGGTAATAGGAGTTCATCTTCATGGTGGGGAAAATGAGTTTCAGAATGACAGCTTGTAACCTGGTTTATTTTTTTTTCCTTCTTTCCAGTTCAATTCATATGGTTTTCTCAATATGGGCATTATCCTGCAGTCCTTATTCAGGCACAATCCTCCCTAAAGCTGTGAGTAACAACACCATGATAGCCATTGAGAAAGGCTTATAATTTTAAATATATATTTATTTTCTAGTTTCCAGTGCAAGTTTTATTAAAAATGCTACGATAGTCCACACTAAGACCAGAAGCATTATGAAGTCTGTAGTTCCATGTAAAACATTTAATTTAAAAATAACAGTAATTGGCATTTTGATCTTCTCCTTCCCAAGGATTTCAGAGCACTTCCCAAAAGTTAGTTTATTAATTCTTGGGGTAGCAACATCTGTCAAGGCAAGTATATCTGGACAAGATGCAAAGCCCATTTGGAGAACTCTCTGTCATGGTACCATTGTGGTTTTGCCCAGAAAAAACTTACGTGTTCCAATTTCTTTGGTGAATTTACAACAAAAAGTTCCCTAACCCCCTGAAAAACAGATTTTTTTTTTTTCAGCCAGCTCTTCTCTTACCCTTAGGTCATGTTATCTCTCAGCAGCACAGCAAATCACAGGAATTTGTGCTTGCAGTGTCTTGATTTGACATTTAAATTATTCTCTGGATTCAGATCTTCTGACAGTCTGGCAATAAGGTTGACAGTTGAGACCAAATTTGCTTATTCTGTGGCATTTGTGACAATTGCTGCATCAGTTCTGCTCTTTTAAAAACCAGATTTCCTCATGATCCTAGCCTGGAACTCTGTATGGTAGGAATCTGTTTAAAGCTGGAGAAAGCTCCCAAAAGAGGAGTGGGTAATTTTTCTGCAGTGCCTGCAGTGAAGCTTGGAAAGATAACCACATGTATTTCCTCAAGCTTTATTCTTTCCCTAGAAACAAGCATCTAAAGATGAGGGACCACAACCTGATGTCTGTAGACAGAGGGGGAAGGGAGAGATACAGCTCTGATCATCCTCATGCCAGAGAGGTGGGAAAGCACCAGCTCAGTCTGCATCCCTATGGATTACATGGCTTCGGAAGATGAGAAAAGGCCGCTGTTGGGGAAGAGCAGAGAGGAGAACTTTTCTTCCCCTCCTTCCCCTGAGAGTTACCATTCTGGGCAGCTGGCAAGCAGCTGAGCTGTGTCCCTTCACAATTGGCCCATCAGGCATGGTAAGTTCCTGACAATCTCACCTTCTTATTCATTGCATGAGTGAGCGATTAATGAATGAATGGTTGGTTGGGGTTTTTTGCAGAGTAATTCAAAGCTGCAGTATAATCACTTTGATAAGATTAAGATCCTGTTTGACATTTTAATAAGAATAAAATAAGCATTTGCTTGCTAGGACATGATCAGCAAGTAGTATGGTTGAAGATAAAGCAATGCATAGTATAAGTTGGTCTTTAGAAACTTTAGAAAGTGTTACTTGTAACTGAAGTACTGCATACTTTGTCTGTGAGCTGTCTCTGGCAGTTACATTGCAAGGTTTTCTATCTGTTTTCTTGGGTTGAAGGAAGATAAGGTAAAAAGCCATGCATAGAGCTGAGAGTCACAGAAAACCCCTCAAAATAACCCCCACTAGAGCCATGGGCTGCATGGGTTACTGCTATGGCAGCATTGTGCCTTTCAAGCATCAAACCTAACATCCACAGCTAACCAGGAAAAGGAATACTATTCCTTTTGAGTGATGCAGTTTAGATCACTGTCTTATAGTGAATGATTACATATTTTTCACAAAATGTATTGGTGACAAAAATGAGTTAGATGTAGCTGGGAAAGAACACTTTAATTAAATTCACATTAACTAAAACTGCCGTTTGGCTTAAAAAAAGGCATTTCAAATATAGCTTAGCATTGTTTTTGCCATTATTCAACTTCTGTCATTTTCCAATTCATCACTTACTTCTCTCCTACCAGTGAATATTGGCTGATGACAAGAAAGGGTCTAGGCTGTAAATTCATAAGGAATTATGAATAAGCTTAGAAATGCTTCAATTAAAAAATATTGCATAGATGAGGAGGTTGTGGATGTGCCATGACAGACTTGATGCTTGTTCTTAGGCACATATTATTTTCTAGGAGCAATAATAATATGAGCCTTTGGACTTACCTTGTTAATTATGGATGGAGAAGTAACTTGATGGCTGCCAAAAGCACTGAAAGGCCTGTGTCCATGTCCACTAACAAGCCAGGTGATTTCATTGATCTAAATGCCTGAACTTTTACAAAAATTTGTGCCTCTCTGTCTTGAGATGATTGTTAAAGCAGGAAAGACCCAGGTATGGCTGCAATGAGTGATTTTTTACTAGATCCTCCATCCATGAATGTTCATATGTGAAAGGGCAATTGGTTTCAAATACTGCTGCACATCTTTTGCTGTTAAGTGTTATTTGCAAAACCACGGGGAAAGAATTGGCATGGACTATCCCAGCACCCCACATGACACTTGCATCTGCGGGAACAGAAGTGAGAGTAGAGATGAGTAATCATTTGATCTAAATAGGGACACAGCTGTATTTCTAACAGGATTCAGGCTTTTGAACAGCCAACTTCTTTCAGTCTGCCTTAGAGGAGCTGTGAACTTACCACTCGGGCATGTGCACATAAATGCAGCAGCTGCCATTGCTGATGGCTTTGAAGCATTTTGCAGGCAACTGCCGGAGCTGGTGGCTCCATGCCAAATCATGATGTGATTCTGATCCTGAGATATTTTTATGCAAGACTGGGGACAGAGGTCACGGATCAAATGTAATGGGCTGCCCTGTATTAAGAAAGATTAATGAGTCTGGGCACAAATTAATTGTGTTCTTACCAGATAATCAGCAGGTCTTGTTAACATTTACTTTCAATGTTATTAAAGAAGAATATGTGCTTGGGTATCTAGTGGTCAGCTGTAAGGAAACAGAGTTTTTTATCATTATTTAAATAAAACAAAATATCAGTTTTGTCTGTAGGAAGTTATTCTGGAATGGTCAAGGCTGTCTTTCCAAGCACCACATTAACAGTGAAAGAAGCTGTAACATCGTTGCAGGTGTCAAGATTTGCTGTAGTATCAGGAAGACAACCAGGGTAGAACAGAAATAAGCCAAAGACTGTTGTTTCCAACAGCAATCTGAGAAAAGTGAAGCAGCATAAGGGTAATGGTGGGGTACAGAAGATGCTACCAAGAAAATCATGTTATGACCCACTAACTAGAAAATATTTTACATTTTCATTCAGTTAAGTGAGAGGGATTCTATTATGTAGGATAGTTTCCTTTTCTCTAAACAATCAGAACTAACAATGCTTATTCCTTCCCAAAACCCAAGAGCGGGGACTCCAAAGGCAGCACGGATGTTACGTTGCAGGGTAAGTTACAGAACAGCTTCCCTAAAATCTTATGCATTCTGATTCCCTTCAGTGAGTGTCTGTGTGTGTTATTTGTGAAAAATTCAGCTTCCTCTCTTTCTTGTAAATGCTTTCACTGGCCTGAGGAATCTGAAATTGTGGAGGGACTCAGGAATTGTATGTTTATTTGTCATACCTGTTTCTTCATTGCTTTTTGTCTTGTCTGGATTGATTTTTTAAAAATGAGTTATATGCTAGAACATTAAGCCTGCTGACTTAAGCAGTTCTAAGTCAGGAGATGGTAAAAGTAGCAGGTTGTTATGTATCAAAGAGCCTGCTAGGAGACAATTAATCTGTAGAATTTGAATGAGTGCATTTTCTCCTTTTTTTATTGCTTTTTGTATGGAAAGAGTCCGTAGCCTGGGATGAGTGAGCTCAAATTCTCGTGTCAGATTGCATACATCTGGGAAAATGTCATTATAGGCCACGAAGTTACTTTGGGTTTACTGAATCAGATTTGAACTTTTTGGCAGTAATTGGTATTTTTTTAGATTTTTATGCAGCCATTTGTGGGAAGTCTTTCATCAACTATTCCAAATTCAAGCTATTTATAAACCAAAGCTCTCACATACCAAGCCAGATGTCCTAAGTATATAGATGACAGTGGCAACAACATACAATATGTATGCATAATAGCAAGTTTTCCACGTTTGAGTTTCACCTCAGCTACTCCTCTAAGTGGGCTAAAAGACATGCCTCAATAGAGCCCACTGAGAGCACCTGTCCACCAGAAGTTTTAGGATAATTCAGTGAGAAAAGAACAAGGTCAATCCCCAATCCTTCCTGTGGGAATACTCCCAGGAGTGTCAAGAACACTTCCAAGAGAAGAATATGAACAGCATTCACAATAAAAGAGTGAACACAGTTGTCCTTTTTTTGTACCTGAGTTTAAGTCACTTGTTAAGGAAAAAGCTATTTTTCTCTGTCCCTTAGGTTTCTGAAAGAGTGCCTTACATGTAGAGAAAAAGCAATCCTTCCTTAGTGAAAGAAATCCCATATATTTGACCTGAAGCACCACTTGGCTGAAGTGAATGAAGGTGTATTTCTTCACCTGACAGAGCAATGACATTAGAATACTCAGTGTTCAATGCCAGTAATGATTTGATTCTTCTGTGTTAAAAAAAAAAAAAAAGCCATAAGTTGCAATTCTGAATTTTTTCAAGTACCATGTAGTCGAATGCTCCCTAAGTGTTACGGAGCTTCCCTTTCTTCTCCTTCTCTAAGACTGAGAAGTAAACTATACCTCTGCAGTTTCTTAATCCAGTGACTGGGTTTTGGAGGGACCAGTCTATGTCTGGGTGTTCCTGTTCAGCACCATTGTTCTGGGGTCTTAGATAAAATGTGTGATAAAATGGCAAGTTGTAGGATGATTCCTGCCTTTGCAGAGCTGGGCATAATGAACAAAACATAATATCTGGCAGATACAAATTTTTGGAGGAACGTAGGAAATTGTAGAAAAATGAGTGAATAAAACAGCAACAGAGTAAACAAAATACTACTTGACCAGTGAAATATGTGTGACAGAGACTCTGATTTCTAATTTTCCCAAGTATTCTGGTTTTTTTTTTTTCTACCTGCAGAATTCACTAACTACCATGAGAATGCAAAGCCTGTATGGCAAATATAAATTGACACAGTGCCAATGGAGCCACTAAAACCTGGATGCTTTACACTGGTTGAGGATCCGGCTCATTTTGTTTCAGTTCTCATTGTATGCAGAAGTGAATCACTGCTTAAATAGAAGGGAATTTCTTCAGTTGTAATGACCCTTGTTTCTGAAATACATGTAGTACAGTGCATTGAAGTATTTTAGCAGCCTATCTCCCTTTCAAGAGAACGACACTGTGTGGATTTGATACGGTCAATAAGTTTGGTTTTTTTCTTTTGTAACATTGCCCACTTTAGGGTTTCATCACATTCACAGAAATGTTTTGAATTTTTATTCCTAACCATGTGTAAGACCTTAGCTCTTCACCACTGCTTGTTAGTGTACATTTTGGACAATGTTAACATCATCTCAAATATTCAGGACAAGGGAGGAACTAGCTTTAAGTCCTTAGGAGAAGCTAAAAAGGCTATTAACAAGCTGAGTCCATAAAAAACCATCTGTTCCAGTCATGCTGCTGAGTTTTTATTAGTCCTTCAAATCCATAGCAAAGATCTCTAGAGCAAGAAAAATGCTCCAGTGTAGAGTGCAATTTCCAATTTCTTAGCTAACCTGATTTTGTTGATTCATACATATGCATGATTCAGTGCTCTTCCTGAATACAAACAAAAAAAAACCCCTTTTGGGTTGTACTTTATTTATTTTCCTTGAAATGCCCTTGAAATTTCATTTGCTCAGTGAAACCAAACAAATAATTGCATACTAAAAGGCAAATGAAGACTAGCAAGCTAAATAATTCGTAACATCAAATATTCCTTTGCTGTGGTTAACGTTCTCAGTGAGAGGAAACAGTCAGCAATAAACAGCCCAATGTATCTTAAATGTAATAACTAATATCAATGTCAAATGCATGAAGTGAAAATACCTTAGGATATGCTTTCACAGTTCTGCTATATCACTGCTAAATGGAATATGCTATATATCTATAATAGCAGTCATACTTGTCATATTTCTCCTGATCTCTAAGGAAAAATACCCATGTAGGCATTATGCAGCTTACCTCTTTTTCTAGTCAAAGTCGTATTTTTATGGGGTCTTTATGGTGGTTTTTAAAAGTTTACTCTCTGAAAGCAAACTTATCACCATTTGTATATAATGCAAGCTATATACAAAGTCGCATTTCTGATAATTAGAGATATCCCAGTACTCTGTTGTGCACGTCACTGCTATCTAGCTTGTAGTAAATAACAAAAGATTATTTGGGCTATGTAATGCTCATCTGTTTAAAAAAAATAGCAAATAACCAAAATCTTCAAGAAGTATTTTTGACAATGACCCCATTAACCACACTGGACAAAATTTACCACCAATGTAACTCAGACAATAGCAGTGGAATAATAACAAATGAATTTGACCTTTTTTAGGTAAAATTGCACTCATTTCCCCCAGTACCTCAGGCAGAAACTTAATATGGCAATGAACACTTTTCACCATGTTCCAAGCGTGAAATGTTGCTGAATATAAAGTTTGTAAATTAAAATTGTCGTTTTTGAGTCAGTAGTTGTCAGTGGATATCCTGCTGAGAAAACAGTACCATTTGTGATTCCAGAACTTGTGTGGAAACCCCTTGCTAACAGAGACTGTCACATCCTTTTCTGCTGGAAATGTCTTATTTTGGGAGGACTGAGTCTGTGGGTGCTGCTGCTACAGACTGCGCTGCCGAACTCTGGTCCTGAGGACATCCCCAGCAGAAGACAGGGTGCTGATTTCATCACAGCCTTCCTTTCTCTTGCATTCTGCTTTTATCTCAGTGCTAAAATAGCAGCTCCTGCTCTTTTCTATACCCTTTTGTATAGTGTGGTGATATCTCCTCTGTTACAAGGTGAAGAATTGTCTTGATGGACAATGTGTTTTAATGGAGCTCTGCAAGAGGGGAGGTCCTGATAGGCAGCAAAAACCTTGACTTCATCATTTTCCTTCCACCTTTCTAAAAAGCTTGAAGCCATGGGTCAGAATGTGACTCCCACACATTCAGTGATGTAAATCATTCTCCCTGTACTTGCTACTCTCATTTCTACTTTTTTTCTTTATAGAAAGTCTTGCCTAACACTCAAGGAAAACTGTTTCTGAGCAGAGAAGTGGAAGCAGATACTTGTAAATTATTTTCTCTGACAGATACAGAGTGCCAAGAAATTGTAAAGTAGCTGTGCACACAGGTGCAGCTAGCATGTTTGTTTTTCCCCTTAAGTGTATTTAAAATTCTAACCTCTTAATTTGTGCATTGTATGATTCAGTTAATTATTAAAAGAATTGTATTTAGAAATGCTTCCTAAACAACATAAGCAAGAACAGAGGCAGATGTGGGAAAGACAAACAATGCTAGCTTGTAGCTATAGATGTATGTAAAACATAGGGATTGATACAATTAGTGGAATATTCAAAATAATGGTGGAGGATAATCTGACGCTTATGTATCATTAGACATGAAGGGCAGTGAAATACACATCCAGAAGGAAATGCTGAATGTTCTGCTCTGTTAGAACTGAATGAAGAATGCTGTGGTAAACATTTCTGTTGGCTGCTTCTGTTGTGGGGATGGTTTGGAAGGTAGCTGGGAAAGGAGGTCACCGAGGACTTAGTCAGAAGTTGTTAAGGCTAATGAAATATGTGAGAGGTAACTAAGACCTTTATGGATCTTTCTTTGTCTTCCTGGAAAGGCAGGGTTGGGAGAACTGCTCAGGAAGGTACGTGGCAGACCATTCTAGTCAGCCTTGCAGTAGGGTGTTTTTATGAGTTTCTGCCCCACCCCTCAACCCCAGCTCTCCTGTCCATGTAAGCCCCCCGTGCACCATGACTGTGTAGAAGGGTGCATGAAGAGGACTCTGGTGAACAATGTAGAAGTGTACTGGGAACCTCACTTTTTCAGGTAGTCCCCTATTTATGCCTCACTGAGGAGCACGCCCAGCACTGCTCTTCCTGTCAGGCTGCTTGATGTAGTTCAAGACAACATTCCTTACATCTGGCTAAAGTGTACCCAGAAGACCCGAGTGTTTCTCCTGCTGGAGGTCTGTGAGCTGCTTCCTGGCAGTGTTGTCAGCCTGTGAAGTCCTTACACAGAGCACGGAAGCATCTGGAGAAATCATATTTTCATAATGTAGCAGCAATAAGTCATCATTTGTTCCACTTATATTGGATCCACTCTGCAAATCTGATAGGAAGATTTCTCCCTAGGGATCTCATCCTACTTCCTTTACTTGTTCACTGAAGACCATGAGAACCACACAAGTGGGGTGAGCCCTGTTTGACCCTTGGTAATTAAGATCACTTACCTTAATATGTTTGCTAGTTTGAACAGAAGAACCAAGCACAATGACTTAGGACATTTACAGGGTTGGTTTACTTCATGCATGAAATATTGGAAAACAATGGGAAACAACCTTTTAATGATGATTCTGCTCTTGAGCCCATCCCATTTCTTTATTAACAAATGACTATTTTTCTTTTCTCTAAGGTGCTCTATGGGAAGCAGACACAGCAAACAGGAAGAGATGAATTTGTAAGCTGCTATGAGCTTTAGAAAACTTCTGTACAGAGACCGAGGTGCACCACCAACACCAACGCTGTTAGGCTTGGCTTCTACCTAAATGAAGTAAGTTATGCCCAAAAAAGTAATAAATGTTTTTAGTTCCTAAAAAATAAGTATAAAATTCAGGAAAAGCTAATATAATCTGAACTTTATAATTTTTGAAAAAAAAAAAAAATTGGCCTTAGAGCTTCAGAAAATAAATATTTTTGCCACGTGGCAGTGGTTGTGAAGTAAATATGTCCCGCTGCTCTGATCTTACATCCTGTCACATTAATGTTTCAGAGCACTCAATATAAATATTAAAACTAATAGCTTCGCTCTTCAGCTATTACTCCATCATTCCCTGAAATCATCATAAAACATTCAAAGCCTTTTAGAACATTTACACACTTGAATCTGATGGTGGGGAAAGGAGACTAACAGAGCACAGCTCGCAAGCTTAAATAATAGTGGAAAGCTGTTTATGGAGTATGCTTTATTTATTCATTATTTCGAGTAAAGTTTCAGTTTTGATGGAGAGGAAAAAAATCAAAGTATAGCTGTCAAGGGAGAAGACTGAAGTATTGCTTTTCTATACTGTGGGCTTGTGTAAAAATATGGAAGAAAAAGGGTTTTTTTGAAAAAAAAAAGCAGAGTCCATGAGAATCTCAGTCCAAGGTCAATCAATCTTAGGATTGTGGGTACGTAAACAGCTAATGGATTGTAAAGACACGTACCAGTGTTATGAATTTTTAATGAGCAACTCTTCAGCACAGACCCCTATAAATCAATGATGACTTATTGGCTGGATCAATTATGCAAACTTTAAAACATTTAATGACAGGTAATGAACAAGTCTCTGGAGTCCACCAGTCAACAGTGTTTTGCGGTTGTAGTTACAACTACTTAAGTGAAAAGTCTGCAGGAAGCCTTTCCTCAGAAATCATTTAAAGCTAAACTCTGAGGTTGTGGTAAAGTGAAAGAGCATGGTTTTGTTTCTCTTTATGTATAACCTCAAATGCATTGGCAAGTGGGCACAGCTGTTAGTGTACTCAGAGGAATTTATATGATTTTTTTAACCAATGGTATGTTGTGGTCTTGGGAAACTTGTTTTCTCAAACTTTATACTTCAGGTTTTCTGCAAGGTATGCAGGTACAAATCATGTAATTTTCAAAGGAAAAAGTCTGTGCTTGTGTTAGTTGACTAAATTGTTCTTTCTTACAATACTTAAATTTCAAAGTTAAGATATATGTGAGAAAAAAAAAAAAAAGATTAAAAAAGGATTAGATGAGGGGAATGCCAGACTGTAGTGCCATTAACTAGCACAAAAGGACTGCAAGATGAGTGTAGGCTGAATAATACAAGAGAAGACTTATGGAATAACTGATGGCATTATGGTGGGTTAATTACGTGTTAAAATTATTATCCAATGAAAGATGAAGGATTTTTTTTTGTGGATTTTTGAATTTAATAGTTATTTTAATTTTTAAACATTAACCTTTCTAATAGTCAATTTCAGATAATTCTGAAGATTACAGGAAAGTTGCAAATTAAACACACCGTTTAAGAACAAGAGCAGGTGTATAAGCCCCTGATCCAAGATTTTGCTGTTAACTTAGTAAAGGCTTTACTTAGATTGACCAAGGCCTGCTGGCTGAAGCAGTGAATTGAGCAAGTGCTCTTTATTGTCATTTGCTTTACTTTCCTAAAGATAACAAATATAAAGGAAAGCTTGGAAGTAAGATTAGTCTTCGGCCTCAAGAAACAAAGTTTAAGTGTTTAATAAAAGCAGTAGAACTACTGTATTTGAAAAAAACCCAAAACCCAAACACTATTTTCAGCTGTATTCTTTACAAGGAAACTGTGGCCAGGGAGCCTCTCAGTATCCTATGACAATATATCTGAATCCCAGCTGTTTAAACTCACCATTAAGGTCTTGCCTCTTTCCTGCTTGCTGCCAGCAGTGATTCATGAGACCTCCCACCCTCCGACAAGTCCAGCACCCTCCACTTGTGCTGAATAGCACCTTGCTCTGAAAGTTGCTCAGCAATTGCTGGTGAGGTTTGGTGTGAAGAGGGGGATACTAAACCCAGCAAGAAGAGCACATTTGTCTTTATTTTTTCATGTCATGCTTGTAGTTTGGGATGCAAGACATACAAGTAAAGTGCAGTCATGAGAGATTGCAAATAAACTGAAGAGTCATCCAGGGATCTGTAGTAGTTAAAAGCAACTGCTATTTTTTATTTGGTGATGTGAACACAGATGAGCATTCTTTGATGAGTATTTATTACTGTTTCCCTTGTACTGGTGGGTGAAGTACACTACAAGAATTGAAAAGCTGTCTCATTTCACCAAGTTTCCCCAGGTACCTCTCTGTCCTCATGTGAAAATATTTTTTGAAACAGTAAGATCAGTATGTGATGACAAATAAAGTTTCCTTCTTTCCCCAGCCCAAGAGAAAATGCACAGCAACAAAGCTTTCCTAAAATGTTCTTTCTATACTGATATGGATGAAACTAGCTTTTTGAGCACAAAATCTAATTAGATGATGGCAGGAAATATTCATAAACTCGAGTCTTTTGGTGAAATGAGGGATGGCCTAAATGTTGGTTATCACTTCCACTTTTTAAGTGGGACATGGAGAGGTTGCTCCTGGTGATTAAGGAGCTTGGTAGGACTACTGGGTAATATGCTTGCTGTGGGCAACCTTTTGTTCTGTCATCTGACATGCTGCAGAATAGGGCATTTAAACAAGAGCAGGACATCTTGGGATTTGTGCTCATATTTCCTTAGACTTTTTAGCTTCTTATTGAGACTGCTGTCATTATTTTAAGTGCCACTATATCAATATCTCCAGCAGCTTCATCATATCCTGTGTGGAAGTTCTCTATTTTTATCTGTCAAAATGGTCAGTTATTTTCCCTTTTCCCTATTCAGGGTCCCTCATTGTCTGTAAGCATCATTTGTACTTGCACTGTAACTATCATGCCAGCTGACACTAAGAGAAGATTTAAATATTGCTACCAATGAAACTGCTTAGTGCAGAGGAATGATACACCTCTTAAATGCTGATACCTGGGCTGGATGACTCTTTTAGGAACACGCTCAATAGAGAGAAGTAGAAGTTGGGTTGACAAGTGTGATGCTTGATGCTGAAAGGTGTGGATACCCATCCCCACCTCCTTCCTACTTTGTCCAAGAGAAGGAAGTTACTCTTCTAAAGCTCTTTTTTTACTTAATTAATTTCTGTATGTGAAGAAGTGGTGGACGCACCTGGACTGGTGTGTTACTTCAAATCTGAGCCGAAAGTCAACAGTGAATTTTCTTTTCCCTTGTCAAATTTGAGCCACCAGTTTTGAGGAAAAGCTGTAAGCAGGTAATGGGAGAATAAAGAAAAAGCCAGCTTGATGTGTTGATCTTTCTGGTTGTTTTCATTTGACTTTGCCTGATAGAACTTCTGAGTTTTTATAAGGTCTTTTCATATTGTTTTCTTCCTGACTGACACTCTCAGGTTATTCTAAAACCTTGGATCAAGTAAAGTAGCTAAGATGTAGTAAGCGGATTCTTTCATGTTGGAAATTCTTTGTCAGATTTGCTACACAAAACAACCCCTCATTTCACAGAAGAAATAACACCGTCTCTTTCAACATCTTGTTTTAGGCTTCTCAGTAGGCTTCCTAAAAGACTGATGAACAAGATAATTTGACTGACACCAACCCAGTTTTTCCTGACACCCCACGCACATGCAAGAACTGACAGTTGCCTTTCAAACATCTTTATGCCTCTGAAGTTCCAGTAAATGCTTCTTCTGGGCCCATCTACTCCATGTGTTGCACCAGTGGTGGCCAAAGCACACAGAGCTGGCATATGCCCTGTATGAAAGTGTGAGTTTTATCTTGCACATACAGCCATGACTGAGCTATGGAAAGTGAGCTGACAGAAAAGTCTGCAGAGCTGACAGAAAAGACACATCTGTAAGTGTTGTGTGTCTGCTAATTGCACAGATGTTTTTGATTGGACTATGTGGTAAAATAACAAAAATGCCTCAGTTTTGTGTTTCTGTAACAATTCTGAGATTCTTTGTCTATGCTATGGGTTAGTGAGCCAAATACTGATGTGAGACACGAGTGATTTCAGAGAAAAGTCCGTATCATTATGAGGCCAAAACCAGCTCCAGTGTCGCACTTACCTGTCAGTTTCTTAGGCAGCACCAAGCTCCTGTATGTCGCCAAAATGGCATATTTAATCATGGAAAGGTTTCTAAAACTTTGGTTAAATATGGACAGATGAAGTTGCATAATATTGGGCTTGCACTCAAAATATAAACCAAATTTCAGTCTAGTTGCTGGCTGGAGAAACTGGAGTTCAGTTTTTAAGAAATGGTGTATGATTCCTACTTGTTTGTGGGGGATGGAGGGGGTTTTTTGGTTGGTTGTTTTTTTGTTTTGTTATCCACACAATGGGATTTCAACTGAAAAGGGAAAAAGAAAAGAGGAAAAAAAAAGAAACAGTGTGGGTGGGGAGTTCTCTCTGGCAATATTTTTTGCCTAGCTCAATCAAAGGATTGGAAATCTTAGGACAGAAAGAAGGAAAATGTTCTTCAATGATTTGTGGTTCAGTATTCAAAGCAGAGACCTATGGATGAAACTATTTTGCTTGCTGTCAGGTGTTTGTCTGAACTGAAGTGGAATGCTGTGCCAATATAGACATGTCTATTTGCATATGCTTTTTTTCATTTAAAAAAAGTTTTCTCTGGGAGTTTATTTCTGGAGTTATTGACTTCTTGGCAAATCACATTCTTTCCTTGCACTAAGTGAGGAAGCAATCAAGTCTCCAGTGCTCAATTTGGCAATGTATTTATTTTGCCTTTTGAAAGCACATTTTTGTACTTTTTTATCTACTTCAAGAATAAGCTCATTAAGTAAAAGGTCTGGAGGTGATGACTATTCTTCACAAAAGAAACATCATGTTGAGTCACAAGAATTTATTGAGGTCAGTGCTGATATGAAATTGATAGAGTAGGTTGAATAATTGACTGATTTTTCAGTATATTTTTTCCAGTGCTCTAATGAAATTACTGTCACTCTTTTCTGAAAGTTATATGTGCTCTCTTTCTTTTCATTAGAACACTGTTAATCTTACTTCTTCCTCATTTAGCAGGTTTCAATGTATGTAACCAGGCAATTAATCAAATTTTTTGCCCTTGACACATCCTTTTCTTAATATGCACATATACCTCCAGATCTCACTGGGTATTGCAAAATTAAAAAATTGAGGAAACCAAGCTGAGAGAAAAAAGCTGAAATAGCAGAAGTTCTTTTCCCTTTTTCCTCAAGAGTGATGTTTTTTTGGACACGGACACTACAAGTAAGTGAAATCAACATAGAAAGCCTCTAGAACTCAAAGCTTACATTACAAAACTCAGATGTTCTGGTATCACTTTGCTAATGGTATCACCTTTTTTCATTTGCAGCAGTCTTAGCCTTGTAGACAACTTCCCTCCCACTCCCTTCACAGTGCCAAGGGTCGCAAGTCTCATTTTTAGATACTGTGAAGTTTCTGCACTTCTTCTCGAGCCCATATCAGTCTTTCTGTCATTTCTCCTTGGTGTTGGGATCAGCTCTGGTGTGTCTGTGAGCACTATGTGTGTGCAGCCTTACTCTGCTTTTCTCTCAACTCCCCAGTGCAGCTTTACCACTTGAGGGAACTGATGCTTCAGAACTACCAGTTCTCCAGCCACCACAGGGACACAGACTGAGGAAGAATTTGTCTGGGGACTCCCTAGAGCATTACAAATAGCATTACAAATGTTTTCAGTCCCATAGTGAGGCAGTGATCTGCGCTGTTCTTCTGAAATGAGCTGCATTTGCATGGAGGTTGGCCATCACAAGAGATGACCCTCACTTTCAGCTGCTGAGTAGACCATCCACTGTAACCCTTCTTCCTGTTCTGTGTTACTGCATCCCAAAACCCAGCTCTTTGGGAGGTGGCCATGTGGAATAAGATATGTGAGATGAAAAGTCTATTGTGCTTGCTGTCACTCAGAGCAGTGGCTATGATGATTAGCACTTCTGTTGTGGAAGCTGGTAAATCCATGCCTGGCAGTGCTGGTTGGTTCTGGCATTCCTATTAAAGGTGACCCCTGTGTTTGGGTGGGAATTCCGTAGCTGCATAAACATGAGTGTTCTCCATGGCTCCTGACTTGTATAAGGACAGCTTCATCCTAGCTTGGGAAAGGGTTAAAGTGGAAGAATAATGTCATGGAAAAGGCAGGACTGGAAAAAAGATGTGTAAAGACATATTTGCTGTAAGGTCAAACAATCTTCTGCAGGTGAAACTTCAGTCCTTTATTATTCAGTGTGGAATTTTGCCTGTTTTTCTTGGATTCTGTAATTTATTGTGTCTCATTAAACAACTTAAATCAGTAAAATGAATCCTTGAATAACTTGGTGTCTGAGTAATCACAAACATTGATTTATTTTCAAACATCTCTGTGAGGTGACTAGATAGTGTGACCCTTATCTCATGCTCTAGTGCTGAGACTTTCTACTCAAAAATGGCTATAGAATTTTTTGGTGCCCAGCAATGCTTTGACTGGCTATACCTGAGAGAACAACTGATCCTGAGACAGAGCTGTAAGGACCAATCAGTCCAGTCACAAAGGGTGACAATGTGGTCTGTCCCTTTCCCAGAAAAATAGCCATTACAGCCAATCTGTGCGAAGATCAACTGCAGTCTGAATGCACAGTGAACAGAGAATTTATTGGAAGATCTGGTTTATCTGTGCATAGCACAAGTGCACAAGTCCATCCTTGGAAAAAGAAGGTTGTCAAAATGAGTTGTGGATTGGATGCATTGTTCTAATGAAGTATCTGCTGAGCTACCCCTCTGTTAGCACAGTTTTGGAAAGAAAAAAAAAGAAAAAGTTTCAGTTTTGACCAAAAAAATGGCTCAGTGACAAAGACATCATAACACAGAACACAATAGTAAACTATTGTCCTTCAATGTTTGAAATTTTCCAAAACAGAATTCATCTACTTTTTCCTGGGTACTGGATTTTGTTATAACTTCTCTCAGTAGAGATCTGTATTTTGAAAACCATTTTTTTCTAGATCATTGCTAGCACCTGATAAATTTTTAATAACTACACATAAACATGATGTGATCCAGAAGTGTGTCGATAGAAGTTATATGTTCCTCCTTTAAGGAAGGAGAAAAATTTCAAAATTTTTGATGCTCTTCTTGAAAAGTAGTCATCAGAAGTAGGCAGTGCATATAGGCAGTGACTTCATCAAAGCCAGAGCCACTTTTAAGCATAATGAAATAATTCCTTATCACTTAAAACTTTTACAGTCAGAAAAACTGTAAGAGAAATACACCACTGAAATATGGCAGTGTAATAAACCTCACAGAGAAATGGGCTGGAGCACTTTTATGACCTGTGCTCCCATCAGTCTCTTCCATACTGAGTGTATACAGAGTCTGGAGTGCTCTCTGTGGAGGTGACTGGATCAGCATGCCTTTTCAGCAGATGGATTCAGGAGGGAGTAAAGGTGGCATGCACAACGTGTATAGCAGCCAAGGGAGATGGCAGTGGCCACCACCTTAGAGTTTGCTGGAACAGACAAACATGGAGCCAGAATGAAAGCAAGAAAAGGAGTGTCACTGCCTCACAAGTTGGTGTACTTAGTGGGAGGGGAAAGAAAACAGGACAGGTTCTGATATACAGTAACTTCTTACTAAAAAGATTCCCCAAGTGAAGCTCTGAATTAAGTTTTGCTGTTTTAAAAATGGGCCCTAAGTAGGAATTGAAATTTCCCATGTTGTAATCAAGGACACCATAATTCCAGTGGACAGGTCACATGCTGCTGTTGTGTAGCATGAGCATTGCAAGGCGCCTTTTTTTTTTTTTAAATATATTATCTGCAAGGCAGAAGTGAGAAAAACATTGTTCATTTAGGCTTTTTGGGTTATGGCTTTTAGTTCCAAAGCATTGAATCAGAAGGACACTTGTTAATGATAAAATGTTGATACATATGTTCAGTCAACAACCTGGTAAGATGAAGCATGAAACCATTCTCCTTGTTTATTTGTATTAATGCATAAAACCATCAGAATGCTCTGTGCCTGAGGAAGAAGGCAGAGTCTGCTCTGAGGGGTTTTCAGTACTGAGACCCATTCCTTCAATAGTCCATGTTTATTCATCAAACGGGGAAATACTCCCTGTGTCAGAGGTATTAGTCATCAGTATGTGCAGTAAGTGTTTGTACAGTCAGACCATCAGTAGAGGATCTTTACTGGAGATTTTGAGGAGAGCTACTTTCTTTACATTGGCTCTGTGAGATGAGTGTTAACATCCTCTGAATTCAAATGTAACAATGATCATTTGATCGCTAATAATATGTTGATCTCAGCCTCATTTGGATTTATGTTTTATTTTTGTCTTCTGTAATCAGCCCAGCGATGACAGGACTCACAAACTGTAGAATACAATCCGAAGGATTGCTGGTAATTTCTGCAGAAAAGGTCCAGACATCCAGACATCCTCCTGTGCAGAGAGCCACCAGCTAGCTCTGAATGGCTCTTGCTGCAGGCCCAGTGTCTCTGGATGGCTCTTGCTCTGCCCAGCCCAATGAGGCTGCCCCGGTCAGCTGAGAGATTTACCCGGTACCGTCCCAGTCCTGGGTCAGTGCTCTTGCAGCGTGTCTCTAGCCTGCACTGTGCTGTGCAGACATACTCCTGGTAATCCAGCTGTCAATGCTGATGCTGATTTAGGGACAAGGGATCAACTCCATATTGCATATTAAGCCCAGAGGCTCACTTCCACATTTGTGGCTATGACTGACTCGCGTGAACCTGACTGAGTTACTCATGCTCTGCCCGGAGAAACTGGTCTGATTCTATCTAGGTTGAAATGTCCTTTCTTCTTTAAAATTTATATTGTTTGCCATGTTTCCAGGTTTGGTCACTCTTGCAGCAGGTAATTTATGCAGTTCAAGCGATGTAGTTTTTATTTTTGATGAATCAAAATTTCCTAAGAAAACCCTTTGCTTGAGGTTGAATGAAAAATTCTGTCTGACTTAAGATATTTTTCCTTTGTTTTTATAGTGTTTGAAACATTTTTTTCCTTTTTATTGCAATTTAACTGTATTCTACTACAGTATGATTTCTTTCTAGAACTGGTTCTTTTTGTAAGCTTCATCCCCTCACCTAAAAATAATTCACCAAAATGGGATTGTTTTTCTGCATTGCTATAATTTTATAATACTGTAGACAAGTCACTTTCATCACTTTGTTCCTCCTTATGCCAAACAAGGGTAATATTGCACAGCTGAAGAATCTGATGAGCTTTAATTCATTGATAGCTGTAGCATATTTCAGAATTGTGTCATATTCCTAGGAATATTCTCAGTTGCATAGATCTGCTGAGGGATATTCAGAGTTAACACTAAAAGACACTAAAGGAGCATAATTTTGTGTTGACAAAAAAAGGCTAAGTGCGTGGCACTCCCTGCCGATGCTTTAATTCCACAATCCTTGTCTGGAGACCTTTCTAGTTCTAAATTTCTGAAGGATGGCTAGGATTTTAGCTGACTGACTTCTATTTGACTTTAAAGGGAGATCTGCATTTTAAAACACCATGCAATATTTTGAAAAGTTCCTCATGATGTCCAGACTAGCATTGCATTAAATCTGTCCTTGGCAATGGCAAATGATGTTATAAATATTCAGTTGTAGCAAGATGGATTCGAACAGGGGGAGGGTAGGGGGTGTTCTTTGGCATGGTTCTTGGTTGTTAAGAAAGTAATAAACCTTCCTTGTCTCTGATTTTATAACGGACAATAACCATTAACTGATCAACAGAAGAAATGTCAGGTGTGGAATCAATGCTGATAGAAAAATATTTCATCTGTTTACATTTACGAAGGATCACTGATAAAACCTTTGATCCCATTAAGGATATAAACTCTTCACATATAGTCGATGACAAGCCTGATGAGCTAGCTGAGCTCCACCAGCCTCACTGTGCTTAGTGAATGTTCAGCTAAAAAGGGATCAAATTGACTCATGAATTTCAAGATTCCTAGGAAATTACCATTGTGAGGTGACCCAGTTTTTTGATTAGTGTCATGAAAAGACAGGTCTCACTGAGAAATAAACGTAATAATGTCAACCATGAGCTTAAGTTCTTCTCTCCGTTATACACATTCGCTTTCAAATTGTTTTGTCATTTTAGCATAAACTGTACCACTTGCTTTCATCTGAGAAACACAAGCTTAGCATAGTTCTGTGCAGAAATCAAAGATGAGCATGGAAAAAAGGCCCCTCTTTGCCTATTGAATCATTGATCAGACAAGCACAGTAGATATTTGCATGGATCCTTAGTAGTTAGGTCTCAGTAGCTGCCTTAGATAGTTGTTGGAAGGGAAAGAAGTAAAGAACAGCAAACTTAGATATTTCATCTGTTTTTCCCAGTAATGACAGACTTTCTTATGGGTTGCCCTCTCACTTCTGTCCTTCAAGCACAGAGTCATCACCAACTGATAATGGTATTGATACTGTTATCACTTTGGAACCATCTAGTTTAAACCAGGAACGAGAAATAATGGAATGAACTGCCTTCCCTTGTTAGCAAATATTGAGGGGAAATTGTCTGACAGGTCCAGGAGGACACTGAGAAAGAGAGGGAGAAGAAAACCAAAGGTTCAGAAATGCCATCAAATCTGAATTGCAGTGGGACTGATTTCACACTGTATTATTATCTCTTCAAAAAGCCATTTGATTGAATTGGAAAATACATGTGAAAATACTGTGTACTCTAAAAGTTTTGGGAAGTCTTCACAGTGACCAGGCTGTGGTCAGTCACTGGCTGTTAATTGAAACCATAGTGTTCCCACCTTTCTATGTCATTGAGGGCTCATCAATCCCATTAAATTTTTGGGTTGCAGTCATCCCTACCTCTATTTCTTACACCGTGTCTGTGACATTTTTGATAATCTCTTTCAGTGTTTTCAGCTCATGCAGTTCTCTGTTCTCTGTTCCTGCTTCCCTATACAGGTGCAGAGAACTTTCTGTGCAGCAGAGGCCCATATCCCAACCAGAGCACGTGGGGATAACTGCCTCTACAAGGAGAGCATTACTTCTTTTCCTTCCTCACCAAATGTCCTGTGTACTCCCCTCAGGACTCAAGACAGCTCAGTGCAGAAGAGCTGTTGAGTACGGCCAGATAAAGCAAAGGAGATTTGCTTTAGTAAGAGAGAGGTGAGAAAGTCATCCTTGGCTTATGGGTTTATGACCCTCACAAATAGCTTCAGTACAAAGGCGGAAGCAACGCAATCTTATATTTTTCTGTTAAGAAGACAATCAGCCAAGTTTAAAAAAGAGGAATAAAATCTCTTTAGGTTGAGTAAGTGAAAACAAAGGAGAAAACATAATAATGTGTGGGAGGTCCTTCTCCAACTGTGGCCGCCGCCAGTCATGAAGACTCCGCCTCAGAGGCAGAAGACTCCTCCTTCGAGGAGATGTCCGAGGGTGGCACCTTGGTCTAGGACCTGCCCCACCTTCTGGAAAGTTCTGTGGTATTCGACATTTTATTGGTCGTCGCTTGTTGTACTCTTCCCCCAGTTAATTTTATTGGATCCCGGAACCCTGTACCCTCCCCCTTGCTTCTCACCCATTGGCTGTATCCCTTTCCCCTGCCCAGTTCTCGCCTCCTTTAAAACCCCCCTGCACACCCTTGAATCTTTGGAGTTCTGCCTCTGACCTCTCTCTTTCGGAGCTCTTTGCTCCTCTACCCCATAAAGGAGAACACCACTTCCGCAACCCTTTGCCTCCTTCGCCTTTGTTCCAGCGCGCCCTTGCAGGCATCTCACCCAGAGCGGCTCCACCTCTGTGTGAGTCACCCACACCCCGCCCTCGAGACTTCTCTGCCTTGTGGCAGGCCCTCAGGCTCTCGGAGCTGACGCCTGCTGTCGAGGGAAAACCTGAAAAGGTGGAAGGCAACAATAATGTACAATCACAGCTCTTCCTCAGTGTGGCAGCAGCATCTGTTAAAAAAAGCAAGACACTTAAAACTGGCAAGGAACTTGGACAGTCTGGTTTAGCTGCAGAACTGGGATGTATCATAGAGATGAGGGCTTCAGTCAGTTGCAATACAGTTTCCTGTTAAATGCTGAAGTACCAGTGGCTGGAGGCTCTGATTTTTTCACCTTCTCCCTTTCCTCCTACTTTTTCTCCAGTTCTTTCTGGTTATGTTAAAAAACTAATGCTTGGTCCTCTGAGGTACCCGTTGACTTTGATTGGTGTTACGAGCCACCTCGTGATGGGCTGTAGTAGAAAAAGCAGTTGTCACTGGAGGTGAACACGAGGTTAAAACTGAACAAAAATATAGCATTGTTCTTTTTAAACTGCAAATTCAAGTCCAAGGTGTGAACAGCATAACCTTCAAATAATAAACGTGCAGACAAATCTTTCAGGTGCACTATGAGAGCTATTTTGGAAGACATAACTGCAAGCCTCTTGAGTTAGATGTAGCGATTGCACAGATGTAGGCTGCCCCAGCAAAATGTCTTTTCATGACCAAGGCAGAGGATTTCATTAAAAGTGCTGTTACCTTTTCACTACCTAGTTAATTTTGCTTTCTGAGGCTCTTCCAATGTCTCAGCTCACAGGAAAGTATGTCAGGAAGAATTTTCAGTTCTTCCCATGGCATGTACTTTTGGTGGAGATTTTCTCTTTATTTTACATAAATTTAGAAGCTCATTTCTGTTTAGTATGATTTGGGTAGCAGAGGTCGAGTTGGGAGGGAAGGCACTGCAAGGAAACAACACCCTCTTCATAATAACCGTTAGGCAACAGGCTCAGCTGCCACTGGTACACAGAATCTTGGCTGGTTAAACTGCCTACATTTCTCTCTGAAGTTAACAGTAGAATAGCCAAGTAGAAATCATTCCCCAGATGTTACAAGTGCTCTGAAATGTGTTTGAAACTATCTAAATACTTTACACTTCTTATAAATTCATATCTTGATCCCAGAAGAGGATCCAGTGCGCTCACCATGGACTAATAAACATTTAGAAAAATTAAATTACTTAGAGATATTTAAGTATCATACAAATATGTGGAAAGTGTAGACACTCTCCAGCATAAAACCCAACCTGCAAAGATCTTTGTCTATTTAATTGCATTTCAGTTTATCCATTTAATAAAGAGAATTGTTTTTTAACCTCTCCAGTTCCAAACAGAATTTCAGATTCTGTTACAGCAGACTGGAGAAAGAGAAATCTTAAATCAAGGTCATTTAGTCGCCTGCAGAGTGGGAGAAATTGAAAAGGAGAATAGATTTACTGCCTTCCACATCAGTTTGTAGGCAATTTGTGTTTGAATTCCTCTTACATCAATTTCTGAATAATATTAGTTGTCTGAAATAATGCAAAATGATACTGGAATTCAGCCTCGTTTTGCAGCACAGAGAAATTCTCTCTCTTCGTCTCTGTTATTCTTTAAGTCATCTGTTTTCCCTTCATTTATTCTTTCATGATGTGCTCTGCCTGCTGACGAGTGAAATGTGAACAGGAAGTGGGAAGGAGCAGGCTTTGTCTCTACTGCCAGCGTGCTTCATACATTTGTGAAGAAGCAGACTTCCATCATAAAACCAACCGAAAGCCATGGAGTTACCTCTCTAAAAAATGTAATGGACTGTACTGAAAGCCTAACTTTGACTGATGTGAGGTTTGGGACTTCATCCAGGTAAGAATTCATGCAGCAATGAGCACAGATAAGGCAGATGACCCAGAGTAGGGCCAAACTGTTTACCAGCAGATGTGTTTTTGAAAATCTTCCTTAACTGGTCATGGCAGCGGAAAATACCCTGCTGTTAAACGCATCTGCAATCCACTGCGCTCCCAATCCACCTACAAAAATTCTGACCTTTAAAGAAATGATGGAGAAGCTGGTGATTTTTTCCATGGCATTGAAGCTCAGTCTATTTTAGGCTCCAAGGCAATTGCAGCCCTTTTTGCTCCCTATTTCACATCACTTTTAAGTCTTGTTCTGGCCACTATGAACCCTTCAGCACTTCTCCCTGTGCAATCACTCGAGTCAAGATCTGTGATTTGTGATTTGCAGATGACATGTACATTTCTTGGCTGATGGCTGTTAAAGCAGTTTGCAAACCTAAGGCAATAAAGTGCAGAGATGCAGTTGCAGCTTTCTATTGCCACACTGAATTGCCATTCTCATGCAAATGAATAATAAGTTTCTCTAAGACTGAAAATAATCTGTTGTAAATTTCTGCATTAATTTTTTAAGTAAATAATGTTTTCAATGATCATTATATACCTTCTGTAAATGGGAATATCACATTTAACTAGTCTGTGTATCAAAAACAGTGATGCAGCTTGCTGTATAGGAAAAAGAAAAAAACGATCAGTTTCTGCATTCACCAAATCTAGGTCCTTTAATCCCCTCAGTATGGAAATCTACTTATTACTGAGCTTTAGAACACAGTAACGATTCCTAAAGTGTTAACACAATTATTTATACATTTCTGATCATCTTTCATTTAAATATTTATAAAATACATACTGGGAAGTATGTACCTTTTAGAAAACTCGGTTTCTATGTCATTTTCTTAAAATATTCACTTCTCTTAAAAAATGCCTAAAAAGAAAACCTGCTGGATTTTGTTTTAAGTGACACTATAAATGTACAAACAAAATGTAATCTTAAACAGAAAATAATATGATTACCATCAGAAGGATTACTGTGGTTTGTTGTTCAGAGAGCAGGAAACACAAAATTATTTTTTCACATACTCAGTCTCAGCTTGCAAAAAACCAAATATATTGAAGCGCCTCAGTCTTAAAGTGCATCCTAAAGTCTACATATTGTATAAATTCCTAATCCTGTCAAAATGTAAGTCTGAAGATTAGCAGAATGTATAATAAATGATTCCATGTCATTACACATAAAGATAGTATTGCTAAATCAAGTGTGACCCTTTATAAATGTAAAAAAGCCCAACTTAAGCAGATTTGTGCTTTATAATTCTACAGCTCTGAGTAGAAAAAAAGCAAGATTGACTAAAACAGATTCCCCATTTCTCTGATACAAATCAGCTTGTCTTCACACACGTGCAAAAATACATTGGCATAGATTTCTTTAGCAAATAACTTAATATTTATTGAGATTTCTTGTACATTTAATTATTAATGCCAGCAGTGTTACAGTATTTCTGTGAAGTTGCTATTACTGACCCTGTACCTGTTGGGTTTTTTCCCCCTCATATTATTTCCTCTACAAGAATGAAGACATAACACTTACCAATTATTTTGTGTGACAGAGTCAAAAAAGACTTGTGGTCACTAGGTCTCTTATTTGTCAACATTTCAAGGCTTGACTGGCTGTCATTCTACAAAATATTGTTTAGTTTAATCATTTTATAGTTAATGCATTTGGTACGTTAATGATAAACATTTACAGAACAACCATTTCTCAGTGTATTAAAATGAATCTTGTAGAAATGTTCAATGAAGCCAGAAGAAAATGTAAACCACATATACAGTACAGATAACCTAGACACAGGAGTGCTACCCTTACAAGGTTTGGTGATGTGGACTGTTAGGGTAGACTATTACAGGCACCTTCCTATAAAAAGATCTTTTATTTTATTTATAATTTCCCATTAATGAAATCAAATAGCTAGAATAACATAGAAAAGGCAAATTACAAACCTGCTCTGTTCTATATCATATAATATATAATACATGATATATGATATTTAATATGAAGACATTTAGGAATAATGTATGAACACACTCCTTTTATGAAGTTGTGACACCTTTGCATGGCTTAAATGGAGAATAAGTCAATAGTCATCTTGTTGGTGGGAAAATTATTTTTAGACAGTTTTTTTCCTCCCACACCTTTTAAATAACAGCCAACCAGAGAACTCAGAATGACTGAAGTCAGTAGACAGCTGCAAGATGCAGTGCTACTGAGCTTAGTAGTAAAACTCTCACCGACTTCAATAGAGGCAAATTTCTCCCCAGCATTTTCAAAGGTGCCTGGAGGATGTGCATCACCAACATAAGGAATTTTAAGGAGGTGTTTCACACTGATTGAAAATAATATTTTTCAGATGTCTTATCTGGACTCTGAGATGTAAAAATAGTGCTTATGACAAGCATTAAAATAGGGCAGCTCCCGTTCCTTAATGATGAAAATAGCTCTGATCCACCTCTTGTGATCAACTGGCGCATTGTACCAGTTTTGCTCATTCTTGAGTGTACTGATCCAGATTCTGAAATTCTAACATGCACAGCAAGCCTCCAGTCATCGAGGACAGTGAGAGCTCTGCTGGAGTCAAGCCTGCAGGACTAGACATAGAACCTACTTTTAGGTTCATTACTTCTTTCACTTGAAGAACTAAAAATGACCAAAAGAACTAACTATCATTTATAGAAGGAAATTAAATATCCTGGTAATCTAAGTCTTGGGCTAAATTGGGAGCATATCTAGCACTGACTGTCTTGGACAGGGACTATTAACACATTTATTGGGCAGGAGAGTGTGGGTCTGACACATAGAGGCACTGGGAGAGGACGTACTGAAGACTGAGTTTAAAAGCACAGTGCTGTAATCTCTGTCATTATTTTCTCTCTTTTTAAGTTCACTAGAAGTGAACTTCAGATCAGGGGTCTCCCTTTGTGCATGCCAAGGAGCTTCTTCCTAATGCTAGTTGTTTGGGGAAGGAAATCATCTGTCTCTCATCTGCTGTTTGGGAACAGAAGCGCCAACCAGCCCAACTACCTCCCTCACACACACCTCTCCAAAGATCCCCAGACCCTCCAGGGACAGGACAGTATGGCTCCAGCAATTCAGTGGACAGAAGGAGCTGAATTCCTAACTTGTAGAGATCCATTTTTAGCCCTTCTTCCACACTGCTGCTAGACCAGAGAGGCAGTGGCTGTTCTACACTATCTCCTACAGTGCAGAGGGAGACAAAGAGTAGGGTGTAGGACTGGTATGGCAGGTACAGGGAACGCAATAGTACTCCATGATTCATTACTCCCCAGAATTCCTCGTGTTTCAAGTTGCAGTGTGGCTGTGGCAGCTGTGTGTGCTCATGAGCAGGTGTTCAGCAAGAAAAGAAAGACACCTGTACCAACCTATATCCTGGGTCAGCTTCAGACAGTTCATTCTTCTTGTACCTCCAGTGAACAAGCTTGTCAGGGGGCTTAAATGACCTTACGAGAGGGATCCAGATCTTAAAGTAAATGTATCACCTATGCTTTATCAGGGAAATAGGTAGGAGAATCCCCAGTGTCCCAGTTTCTGTTCGTTTAAGGAAGCCAGCCTCTTTGGAAAAGGGTCCAAAGGCATGCTGAGGTCTATGCTAAATCAGGGCACATTTTTTCCCCCTTACAATTTCTTTGGAAAATAGCAGCCAAATCAAAATCTTATATGGGGAAAAAAAAAAGTGAATGAGTATTCAACTTGGGTAAGGGTAATAATAAAGTATTTTTGTTTCAGTATTCTTGGAACTAAAAATTCCAGTGTTGGAAAGCTTTTTTTAAACATATTTTTAAGTACAGGCTTTAAAAAACTAAACTTAAAAAACCCAAAACAGCTGAAAACAAAGGAAAATACAAGAACCGTATCAAAAATAACTGTTCTACATAATCCAAACAGAAAATTTCTTGGTTTGGATAAGACTTCTTGTCCATTCCTTCAGTATTATGGGGGACTTTTTTCAGAATAGAAACCAGAAAATCTCTTAATATCACTGACTGTTCAAAACAAGTCTTTACATGCCACTTACAGCAGGACTAGTACCCTTGACCCTGTACTTACCAGCATAGGATTCAGGGCTTTAACATGAGAATATATGTATATAACAGAAAAGAAACCAGTTAAATCATTAAAAGGTGACAAATGGTTTGGCTTTATTCAATCTGAGTGTCTTCATTAATGACCACTGAAGCCAACAAAGATATACCCTCTTTGGGTAAATTTTGGATATGACTGTATATTTTTCTTTTGTTATAGGAAATTCTGGCATATCATAGTCCCTCTGACGAGCAGAGTGTAATAAACAACAGACACTGGGAAAATACTTCCTATCTGTTAGAAAAAGGTGACAGTTTTCAAATAGATGATACATGATTTAGGTTTGTTGGTGAGTTATATACGCTGGGTTTCACATTAAATCTATCACTGAATACACATTTATCATGGTAACAAGACATCATCACTTAATAGAGCTGCTAATATTCCCTCTCAGGATATATAGTGGTAAATATACATTAAAAAAAACCCCACCAACCTCAATGCATCTTTAAGTGTGTTGTATTCATTACACTACTCATTAAATAAGGAAATGAATAGCAATCAGAGAAAGCATGATAGATGAGGAAGGAGCTGTAGCACAGAACAATGATCTGGGGAATAGCTCTGATATGGTGATTGTTTTCTTCCAGCATGGTCTTTAGTGTTGCCTTTTACCCCAGAAAAGCTTTCAGATCACAGCTGCTTCTGTATTGATGAGTATGGGGAACAGAACAAACTCTAGCTGTGAATGTTCGATCAATCTTTATATAGGTAAAATTGCCACTCTCCAGCTGATTTATGTAATGATTTTAGTTTGTGCCAGGAAAGCTGTAACAGAAATCCACTCCTGTGCAATTAATTGTTTAAATCGAATACACATCCTTGCTGCACAGGATGCTCATGCCTAAATTTTGTAGGAGACAGGACTATACTTCTTGAATAAATGATGGAGAAACGGGTTGAAGTTTACTTTCTGCTGTCCAGGGGACAGAGTTGCTTCTTGCCTTCTTCAAATGTAGTCTATTTAATCTCCTATAGTGTAGGAAATTATGTTCAAAATCTCTGTGATCCTCTCTCCCTACTAAGTTATGCAAGTAGTGACAAGTATACACCGTAAGTCTTGAGATTTTATCTTTAATGTGTGGCTACAGACTGTTGATCAAGAGAGCCTGGTAGAAAAACATTATTTTCAGGTGTGAAAAACCGTCACCTTTATCAAATAATTTCTCTTGCATCTCTCCCAAGGCATTGTACCCTATTTAAACTTGGGAGGTTAAGTTTGTAGCATTCATTATGACTGAAAATTTAGTTCACACAATCATGATGTTCCCTTTATTAAGTGTTACTGTTAAACAATATTAAAATAATGTGGTTGGCCTTTTGAAAGGTTCACAAGATATTTATTTATTTGTCTTGTCTATTAATTGCATCTGCTTTTTAAGATTCTGATATGCAAGCTAATGTTGCTGCTATATGCCTTATTTGCCACCTATTATCTGATTTATCTATGCATATCTTACAATTTACAGTTCTGCCTGATGTGTATTATTGAAAGGCTTAGGGGTAATGTAAATCTCTTTTGACAGAGCTATGTCTTGAATCTTTGGTTGGTAGGTTTTCTTGAATCTCAAAACAA
Organism: Eulacestoma nigropectus; assembly: GCA_013397775.1. Taxonomy (NCBI): domain Eukaryota; kingdom Metazoa; phylum Chordata; class Aves; order Passeriformes; genus Eulacestoma; species Eulacestoma nigropectus. The sequence goes on along the minus strand of VZTE01005845.1, from coordinate 3,012,466 downwards.
ATCAGAAATAAATTCTGGCATATAGCCTGGCAGTTTTACTGTACCTAGAAAAATACATTCTGTAAGAATCTTCACCCATGCCATTATATGAATTATCTGATAGAATAACAACAAGTTTCAGAATCTATAGCAAGAGTTATTCCTGTATCCAGATACCCCTACTAAAAATGGCTCCCTCACCCACTAGTCGTCTCCCAGTCTGATTCATTCTATCTAATAGCTTCAGCTCCCATTCATCACTACCCCTTGACAAGTAATTAGTCTCCAGCTTTCAGAATAACTGTTCTTTAACTGTTCTATAACTGTTAGTAATTTGCAATATCCAGTGTCATGGCCTGTATAGCTCTGGACAGGGTATTGATCTGGCCATGCTTGGTGCAAGCAGTGGGTCCGGAGTCCTGAAGGGGTCCTTCAGTTAAACTTTGGGGAAATTCCTCATTCAATCCCAAGTGCAGGACTATTGATGCACATAGTGTATGTGTGTAATATGGAATGCTTTCCTACCACCCATTGCCCCATAGTGGGCAGCACTTCAGGAGCTTTGGAAGGTGCCAGGATTTTTACTAGAGGAAGGCAGATTCCTGTGCATCCATGCAACCTTGCTGACCAGCAAAACTGATAGACACATAAAGAGAATTGTCTCAGTATCTGTCCAAAATGGGTAATGCTGAATGTGTGTTCAGAAATGTTGTTCCATCCTCTTGCTAGGGTTGATTTAGCTCCATACTGCCTCTCACTGTTGGCTGCAGCTGCTGGGCCCAGTGCAGTCCTGAATTATCATCTAGACAGATACTTGTTACTTGTGCCAGATCATTTACTTGGATTGAAAATCTTCCCAAAGCACCATGTTCATTGTGCAAATTGTGTTGTTCTCTCCAACCAGCCAGGAAATAAGCTGGGCAGCAGTCCAAGCAGGCACCATAACTCCACTTTTGGGCGATAGTTTCTACATTTGGAAGGCAGTTGGTTAATCATTATTCCTTTTCTCTCTGCATGCAGGTCCTTTTCAAGACTGAGCTATCAAGGCTCACATGTTCAGAGGCCCTGACCTCAGCAAGAGCTGCACTTCTGGGGATCAAGCCACAGACTCTTTACAACAGACTAATCAAAAGGAAAAAACCCAAACCGGTAGGATGTGAGAATCAGATCTTTCTATGGAAAAAGAGAAGGCCTCTAACATTGACTCCTCCACTCCACTGGCCACAAAGCCTATTCTGGATAGGGAAATGGAGATGTTGCTGAGTTCTTTAATAGAAGTGGGAGCATCAAAAGGCACTTCTTTTTTTTTTTTTTTTTTGAAGATTATCAAGTGCTTAGGGGAGAAGCAGACAGTCAGCAACATCAAAACCTGATGTGATTCTCCTGAAAGGCACTCTGATGTACTGGAAATGCCACATCTCCACTCCTGGGACCCAGTGTAATTATCTGGGGAAAACAGAGTGATTTCCTAACTATTGACTTGCCAGTAGGTCTAGGTCAATTTGGCCTGATGGTTTTCAGCAAAAGGCTCCCAGTTGTCTTTAAAAACTGACAAATTATAGAGCTGTTTGTTGCGGCTTGTGAGCCAGGAGGGTGTGGGACATCAGCTGCCATGGAAGAAAGGTGATGTCAAAGGGAGTGGAAATAGACTCTCCTTTGCTTGCAGGACTTCTCTGCTGAGGTATGAGAGCTATGGCAAAACCATTTACTGCCATCAAGAGGCAGCTATGAGAGAAGAATATGAAATATGCTGTTTCTTGTCCAGGAAACATCCAGTGTTTCCCAGTGACCAATTTATTATTTTCACCCTGTCCAGCACTATGGAAGGGGGCATTAGGGATCTGCCTTTCTCTGCTCTGAATAACTTAAGTCAGGCTGCAACATGTGAAATAATTGAGCTGACCAGAATTTACAGCTCTAGGTGGAGTTTCTTATTTCTGTTGGGTTTGTGAGTCATGACAGTAAGAGTTACCACATGAGCATGATGCAAAATGTGCATGCTCATTTCTTTATCATTTTTCATTTTCATGCTCTTTTATGACTCAAAGCAACTTTAGCATGGACCAGCTCTCTTAGGCAAGAAATTCTACAATGATTAGGTATCATCTTTAAAAATTAGAGCAACAGACAGATCATGTGAGCCATGCTCTTTCATTTTTTACTCTGATCTTCACATAGTAAGTCCCGCATGACTTTCAGAGAGGCCTGTCTTGTTTAATGTGGACTTTGTTGGGCTGTAATTTATTTTACTTAATTATTTATGGCTACATTATGTATATTAGCTGCACTTGTCTAAATAACAAGGGTTGCAATGGAAGACTGCCTGTTCAGCTGATTAATTCCTGTTACTTTCTGCATTTCTTAAGGTGATTTTGTGATGAGTTGAGATTGCTGTTTATTGTTCCTGGGCTTGTGTCTAGCAAGAACACTCTGGGACAACCCAGAGTAAGAATAGGCACCAGCAGAGCTTAAATAAATGGACATATAAGATTGGATCTGGTTTGCACTTAGAGATGGTTTCAGGATAGGGAAGTGTTTGAGAACTGAATGCATAAAAGATCACTCCAAACTAATTTTTTTTTTAGTTAAGAGTGCATTTAAATCAAGAGCTCATTTCATTTCTTACAGTTTTGAGATTTTTTCAATTTTTTTGATTCTGTATTTCATTCATGAAAATAAGAGAGTGTACCACGTAATAAATGGAAACTTTCCCAGAAAAAATAAATAGATTGAAAGATTGGTTGCCGGTCTGACACATTCTTTTGTCTGCTTTTTACTGCTTGCTAACAGCTTGTGGCCATGGCAGGCAGCTAGCAGACCAAGTACAGATTAACCATTTTAATATTTATTGATAGGAAAATACCCTGAGCACACTTTTGATGTGGGTTCCTTGGACATAAGGGCATCAATGGCTCTATAAAATGTAAATACATTCTTAATTACCTCAAGTGCCCCTTCTGCCCAAGTGGCTTTTACGTGAAATACGTCTCACTGGTAATGAGCACAAATATTGCTAATGGACTGTCAAGGGCATATTGTGTAATCTTTTTTCCTTGGGTGCCATGCTGGCAATTTGTAGGGTTTGCTGCTTCTTCAGTTCAGGGAAGTTCTCAGTTTGTTTGACTTTTTTTCCACGGTAGGGGAGCTCTTCCTAAATGGAGACCACCACAGTCTTACTCTGACTGTCCCTGTATTTCTTGCAATCTGTTTTGGGCTCTCAATAAGAGAGAGACAAAAGAGTAAGTCAATAAGAGGAGACAAAAGTACTTTGTGTTATAGCTTTCAGGTTTTTTTTTCCTGAAGGAAATATTTGCCCAGAAATTTCTTTCCTTTTGCTGCTCCCCATTTCTGTCTCGGGGACAAGTTCCACTCCTGCTTTTTAGTTTGTCTCAGAGCTATCATCTCACACTTCTCCATGGTCGGAGTTCATTCATTCAGTTCTCACACTTTAAGGTGGATGTTACATCTTGAAAACTTCTAGTAGGAGAACTCAAACTCTGAGGGAGGAAATTGATGGATTTGGCCTATGATGGGGATATAACCACGAAAGGAGCTGTAAGGAGTGAGAAATGGAATTTCCAAATTTTTTTCTGAGCAATAGGAGTCAGCTTACAGGCTGCAGAGTGAAAGATGTATAATTTAATGGGCAGAGAAAAGAAAAGGACCATCGTACCTATTTTGAGAGTTGTAGATGGAGAGGAATTGGTAAAAAGAAATTGTCTACCCCACACTGCTGCACGAACTGTGCTGACATTTGCTGTGAGCTGTGTGTGGCTTTCTTGAAAACCTGCATGAGGGCAGATGATAAAAAGCTCTGAAACCTGCTGCTTCTTGAGAGGCTGATACTCTGGCCTGGCTCTGCTGCATTGCTGCCTGCAAAAATAAGCCATGTGATTCTAAGTCTTGTTGCCTTAGACTAAAGAAAGAATGGATAATTGTAGGCTTGGAATGGGAAGGATGCATCTGACTGAGCAGTAATGTTGTCTCTGGGACAGCGTCCAGTTGGGGTATCAAGAGCAAGCACAGCTAATGTATTTAAGGTGCAGCTTCAGTTCTTTGAGAGGGATTGTATGATGACTACAACCAGAAAGGTCTTTGTAGCCTTCCGTTTATTTGTGAAACAGGCATACTGCTACTGCTACTACCAGTAACTGTGGGAAGATGCACTCATTAGCTATGAAAACTGCAACTGGTGCAACTGCAAGTAGGATGGAAATGTCAATGGGTAAGTGAAAACTGTGCATGCTGCTGCCAAGGGTTGGAAAGGAGCTGAAAATGTGAAGATGCCTGAGCCTTGTTCACTGCTTCTGACACACCTTAATGTCCTCTGTACACTATGTGCTTTATCAGAAGGATGCAGCTTTTAATAAAACAGTGCCCGTTTCTACATTTTCATTCCTTGCTCATTCCATCAAACAGCTCTGTGGAAAGTGGGCAGAGCAAGAGGGATATATTAATATATCAGAGTGATTTGGTCAAGACTTTCTAAGCAGTTCTTCTGATGCTTTCTCTCATCCTCAAGAAGTGGATTATCATGGGAGAAATCACTTTATTTTATCATAATCTTATAACAACCTTTTTAATAGCGAGGATTACGTCACCCTGTAGACTATGTTAGCCTAGACAGTGACCTTGGGCTCCCTTGTTGTGATCTCTTTTGTCTGTGGCAGAGATGCTGTGGTTTGTAGCTGTGCAGAGCTTCTCCTGGGGTTTCCTGGATGTGACCAGGTCATACTGCTGCAGCCCTGGCACTGACTGTCCATAGCTGACTGTGAGAGTAGAAAAAATTGAAGGCAAAGAAAAAAGATGCAAGGAAGGAAAACCAGGAAAAACTGGGGCAGAAAGGCAACTGATCTAAAGAACTTGCTGAGTTCCTTTGGTGAAGACTGCATCCAGTGCTGGAGAACATAAAGTATTTCAGAGAGGAAGTAGATTTACTCTTTTTAATCCTGTGTTATGATCAGGATATGTATCTCATTTACTCTTCCTTCTTCTTCCCCTCTCTGCAGATAAATAAACTTGATAGTAGGAAGTTCATCATGCTTCACAAAATTAGCACATCTGTAATTTATATGCCTTTTAACTTCTAGTTACATTTCATAATAGAAGAGCTGAGGTTTCCAGCAAATCATTTATGGTACCAGAAAGCTGTGGGAGAAGATTGCTTACTTCCTAATTCAGTGTGACCCAAAGAAGTGAGAGAAATAACTCAAGGCTAAGTTGTTTCCTCTGGAGTGTTTTATACTGGAGTGGCCCACAGCAATAAGTGCTTAAGTGGCATAAGGGAATAGAGGAAGAGTATATAACCAGAGATGATATCTTTTCTAATAGCATTTTTAAGAATTAAAGAATATGACTTAGAAAATAGGATAACTGAAGCACAATGAGCTAGAAAAGGAGCTTTTTCATTAGGGGACAGACTAATGAAAGACTGAAGTTCTCAGTCATGAGTTTCACTTAGGAATGACTTTTTTTCCCTTAAACCAGCCTCTTCCATGCTTCCCATAAGCTCAGAAACAGTCCTTTTGTCATGTTTGATGTGGATATATAGCACTCTGAGTTTTGGGGATTTTTTGAATAAGATAGTATAGCATGTAATGAACATCTAGCAAAACCATATGGGGCAATTATCTCCCTTTGGATTATGAATCATGAGAAACCATAAAGCAGTTCTTCAAGGCTCTGTGTATCTGGTGGTATCATGTAAAATACCTGGAGGAACATTTGTGTTGTTACACAAGTTCATTTTCCTAAACATAGAGAAATTTCTATAACAATTTTGGAAATGTGCATTAACACGTAGAATCATTGTTGTAGGAACACTTGATCTGTTGATTTTACTTCCATGGTGGACTCTTTACAGTCTGTATCATTTCCACTCCACTTCACTGATGGTGGAAAAGCTTTTTTCATGGTTTATTTAGCAGAAAGTCATTTTGATTAGCAAGATGAGTAATACTTTACAGCTGTTTGCAATTACTGCATCTGTTCTATCAGTGGATTCAAGTATTGGAGGCTATATTGACAGAAATGTGAAATGCAATAGAAATGGGCACAAGAGGGGACACATGGACACACATGCACACTTCATGGGTCTAGTCATGTTAAGGAAAATCAAACAGCATGTTAGTCTCAAATCTGGGCCACAAACTCAGCTGGATTTAATACATTTGAAAATTGGAATTTCTTGTTTGCAGGCGTAGAGGTTTAGTAGAGGTTTTATCTCAGAAAGGTTGGTATAAAAGCTGTGCACAAATTCTGCTCCGCTAAAATATAGAAAAAGTTTTGCTCTTCTCTCCAAAAGACATCAAGACTGGAGCCCACGCAGATGGGAGAAGCAAAACAAAGTCTTTGAGAGCATCTGGAGGCTATGAACAGTCTATAAACACAAAACTGCCTGCAATCCTAAAATAAGGGAAAAGTTTTTTAATGCTCTTGACTTTATTCTTCCAAACACACAGCTCTCTTCTGTGTTCTGTCTTCTAAGGAAGACCTTGGTTTATTTCAAAACTTCTGGTAAATTCTTATCTTATACTTTCCCAAGTAAATCACTTTGTCATTCCATATTCCACATTGGTGGGACTTGCACACATGAAAGAAGCAAGGAGGCACCAGGTAAGCTAGATGAAATAAAACCCCTGTCAAGATCTAACACAGTGGGATGTGTCCTTCATTTATTTGAAAAGGGGAAATGTTTTTACGTCTGGGCCATGCTATGATTACAAATAACCTCAGAAATAATTTAATGGCAGACTGGTACTCCCACCTCACTGTTTTCTCATGGGCAACATAGCATTTTTCCCTGACTTTAATGTTTGTATTTCTTTACATTCCACAGGTTACTTTTAAAAAGGTTGCGTTTAGGTCCAAGACTCTTCAACAGTTCTTTGTAAGCAAATTTTCAGAGAGTAGTACGGTCACATCCAGAGGGCTGTGGTCAATGACTCAGAGTCCTGATGGATGTCAGTGACAAGTGGTGTCCCTCAGAGGTCAGTACTGGGACCAGTGTTATTTAACATCTTCACTAATGAATAGACAATGGGATCGAGTGCACCCTCTGGGAATTCACACATGACACCAAGCTGAGTGTGCTGATGACACACCTGAAGGACGGGATGACATCCAGAGGGACCTAGACTAGCCTGAGAGATGGGTCTATGGGAATCTCACAGGGTTTAACAAGACTGGGTGCAAGGCACTGCACCAGCCCCTGGTGACAACACAGGATGGGGAATGAACAGAGAGAGTAGCCCTGCTGAGAAGGCCTCAAGGGTGCTGGTGGATGAGAGGCTGGACATGACCCAGCAATGTGCACTGACAGCCCAGAAACCACCTGTGTCCTGGGCTGCATCCGGAGCACCATGGGCAGCAGGTGAGGTGGGGGTTCTTCCCCTCTGCTCTGGTGAGACCCCATCTGGAGCACCACATCCAGCTCTGGAGTCCCCAGCACAGGGCGGGCATCGACCTGTTGGAGTGAGTCCAGAGGAGGCCACTAAGATGATTAGAGGGGCAGAGCACCTTTCCTACAAGGAAAGGCTGAGAGAATTGGGATTGTTCAGTCTGGAAAAGAGGTGGCTTTGAGGTGACCAATTCCAGCCTTTCAGTACCTGAAGGAGGCCTACGGGAAGGATGGAGAGGGACTTTTTGCAAGAACATGTAGTGACAGGAATGGTTTTAAACTGAAAGAGAGTAGGTTTAAATTAGATATTAGGAAGAGTCACCTGTGATTTCAGGAACAGTGTCTCTGCCTGATTGGATTTGTTGTTTGCCACTTTAAGCAGAAATGAGGCATTGCTAGGTGTTCTGAACTGGTGGACTTTTATGGAGATAACTAAGAGCCACAAGACAAAAGAGAATGGAGAATATGAAGTTTGCCAGTGGTGGTCGGTGGAGACTTTGCCCTGGGTATGGCTGAGGTGTTTTTGCCCTGAGAGGCACTGGTCATGTGCAGTTCCCTCTCAGGTCAGCTGCCATCCCAAACTGTCTTCCTTTTTCTCCAGATTGCCAGCACACTCTCTCTCACCAAATACTATTTGGGTGTATAAATGATGAATTTATTTCCTCTAGAGACCCTGGGAAAAAAAAAAAAAGGTGGTTAAGAAAGTTTTGATTCCCCACTAAAATTGTGTAGGGATGGCTCTTCTATGTTATTAAGCACATATACTGTCTCCATCCTTGGGTATGGTAATACTATTTTTGTCTCAGCATTGCCTTTAAAAAGATTGATGTTGTTTACAGTGCATTCTATGGGTTTGCCTTGTATCAAAGTCTTGACATTCATCAGTAAAATTTATGTGATGTATTATCTTGTCCATTTCTTTAGGTTAGACAGAAATTAACTGGGCAGATTTTGCTGTCTCTCTCTACATAAGACATCTTAATGCTGCTTTTCTTTCCCCCATTACAGACTACTGAAAGTAAGTACATTCTTACAGCAAGTATTAACACCAATCTGTGTAAGTGATCTTACTGAAATTTGCTCTTTCTCATTTATAGGCAGAACTGTCTTTCTGGAATACTCTTTCCACATCTGAAGCAATAGCCACAGCCTATAAAGGAATGAGCCCGAATTGCTTACAAAGCAGAAAATGTGTGTGAGTGGTCACTGTAGTTCTCCCAAATGCTTTGTGAAATTATTAATGCATCAGGACTTTCTGTCAGTGTCTCATTGCATAATGACAAATAATGAAGGAAATTTGTTCTCATCACAGAATGAGGCCCAAAGCAACCTGAAGGGATAAAAGAAACCACCTTATTTCCCCCAAACAAGATGAACTCTACTTATTGTATTCCAACCTTTATTATGTAGCTGTAATTGATTGAGTGTTTTGAAAGCCACATAAATGAGAGTAGAAAAAAACCCTGATGATTCACATTTATCAAATGGAATAGAAGTAATGTCTGGGAGAGTCAGGCTTACTAATTAACAGAACTTAGAAGAAAGGACTAAAAATATACTGTGATGTGGCAAACTATTTTGAAAGTCTGCCTGAAAATAAAAACCTCTTGCAGAGCAAGAGATCCCTATAGCTACAAAATTTAGATTCAGGTACATTTACAATCACAAACAGTAGCACCTATGCTGCACTGTTAAAGAGTCTTTTCCAGCTCAGCTTGATGGGCATGTTGATGCAAGTTTGACAAACAAAACATAATTCATTTTGCCAGTGATGGAGATTTTAACACTTGCTTGAAATAACTGATAATCTGGCAAAAGAGAGTTAAAGTATTGCTGCACAGCATTTCATTTGACTAAAAACAAAAGCTGTTTTTAAACTCTGAGAACCATGTTTGAAGTACAATGAAGAAACATTGTTTTCACGAATTTTACAGGAACTATTAAAATTGTTTTTCACTCATACTATGCTATTTTCTGTTATCCACAAAGAAGAACAGGAAAAATGACCAGATAATTAATTTGTCGTTCCCATTGTTCACACACAGGATGGGGGACAGGTGGTGAGAAAGATCTGCATATAGCTGAGAAGGCCATAACTGAGATGATCAGAAATCTCCCATGGAGGCAAGTCTATTACATGTAGATAGAATCCAGGGCAATACTTTTTCTTTCATGCCCCTCAATGTGTTTTTTACATCCACTCCTACTCCTTCTTTCTTGCTGATTTATGACAGCAAGGGGATCCAACTGCCCTTCACCCCCTATCTCATGTCATGTCACAGCTCTCCCTGCTTAGAAGCAAACCTCTTGTTGGAGCACCATCCAGCACATTTTCCTGTGCAGCCTCCATCCAGCATTTCAGCTGCCACTGCAGTACCAGGGTCAAACATGAAGGAGGCCAGAGATGGTCCATGGGAGGGTGCAGTTGTTTCCTGCTGCAGAGAGGAGATGGGATGTTGAAATTGTCTGAGCTCAGGCTGGGCTCAGGCTGCCTTTAGGGTTCAGCAGGGATGCCAGGGCTGTCCCACCAGAGTGGAGCACATTAGAAGGGCTTTTTGCCACATCTATGACCTGCTGAGCTGAGATTATGTGCTTGGAGGAGCTCCACATTTTGCTTATACCAAGACACCAAGATGTGTCACCAGTACAATTTCTACTGGTGATAACTACTGTTGCAAGTACTCAGCAAACTGCCTCTGTGCTTTTGGCTGCCCCAACAACTTCAGCTGCTTGCCCCAGCTGTGGAGAACAAGAGGGAGTGATCTCTGTGTTTCCAGACAAGTGGCAGTGCAGAGATTTGCAAATGTGCATTGGCCTTCAGCAGCAGGCAAAAGGAGATGGGGACTGCCCAGGTGGTAGAGCAAAGGTGCAGCACAGGGTCCTGCTCTCAAGCACAGTGGAGAATCCCTTAGTGTCATATATTACTGAGTGAGCATAAATAGATTTAGGAAAGTCAAAATGCAAGGGGACCTAAGCTGCACTCAACATGCCTCCTTTCCAAATTCAGCATTGCAGCTGGAGGCTGAGGCTCTGTTAGGAAATGGGTAGAAAGGGTCTCACACTTGCCCTATCTAGATGCATGCGTAGGGTGGGAACAGACCTTGTGCAAGACAAAATTTCCCCACCCTGGATTAAGAGGTAACATCTCATGTTTCATCTAGATTTTCTCCCACTGCTTTCTGCTTTGATTTTTATTTTCTTTCCTGCTGCTCTTGTAGATCTGGATGTCTGTGAAATAATATTCCCACCAGTCTGGGGAGCTGTAAATGTTGGCTAATTAGTTCATAGGTTTTGCTCTAAGAACAACAAAGTTTTATCAGTGTCAGGCAAAGTGACTTTTAGCATTTTGGGAATAGGGAAGTCATATCTATCTGCTCTGCTAGACATTTTTTGTGCCATGTTGAACAGCTACAAAGGCACATATTTTTACTAGAATCATGATACTAGATTCTGATTAAAACTGAAACACATCAGGAATCATCAGATTTTGTTGCATAAATATTAAATAGGATTTTCTTAAAAATAACCAAACCAGTCACATCTTAAGTGCTTAAAATGGGACATGTGATTTCAAAGTGCTGAATGCTGATTAAAAAAAGAAAGGGGAAAACATTTTTACACTGAGAAGTGGATTGTGTGCCCTCTCCAACATTAATTTTCAATTTTAAATGCAAGGCAGATTAATATTTATTTATGAGTAGGGTCTGCCTGTATCATGCAACTTCTTTGAGCAGTTTAGAGATAATTATTGTAGTTCAATATTTTCCATTCTGTCACACGTTCATTCTTTACATTTCTTGGTTTTTTTTTTCCTTACCAGTACATAAGTGAACACTTCTGAGCTGCACACCACAGGGTACATACAATTTCAAAAAGGGCAGAGACAGATGGAAAAAGTGGAGTTTCAACCTTTACAGATGAGAATGTTTGTCCATTTAATAATAATAATGAAAAAGACACCCAACTCAAAAATATGCTCAGAAAATTGAATTCCCAACCATAGCTTGCAGGATCTATGGGGCAGTAAAGAATTATTCTATGACCAGCAACAAAAGTAATGGCCCAAGAATCAAGCTGCCACTTGATAGCTGCATACTGACGAAGAGGCAGTGCAAGGCTTAGGTTTCTTTGACCTGCTTCTTTACAGTTAAAGAAATCATTGTTTAATGGTAAAAAACTATGAACACAAAACAGAGAAAAGGGTAAAAGGGAACAAAGATGGAAAAAGAAAGGCTAGGGAAATGAGGGAAGTTCACGTCACTGTCACTAGAAAGATGTATAGAGAAATAAAGACATCTCTGCTGTCCCACTTACCCATTTGCATTTCTCCGCTCTCTTTGCACAGCAAACATACCTGAAGAGTGGTTCCCTAACTTTGGTTTCTATTCTCTTCTCATGCTTGGGATGGCCCTGGATGAGGCTATACTGTACCTGTTTCCAGCGATTAAAATAGCATTGCATTGAACTGAATTTGTTAGCTCAGAACATGAGGTAGAAGTGTGAGTGGAAGAAAGGAATCACTTTTGTCTCTCCTGGTCTCTTCACTTTTGCTCCTTGCTGCCTTTCTGTTCCCAGTGGCATGAAAGACTCTTCCAGCCTCAGTGATCTCACTGACAGACTGCAGTGCTTTTCCCACTGCTGGGGAGTTTTTCAAACCTGTGGCCCTCCAGACACAGTCCTCCTTCAAGAAGCTGCAAAATGCTCACTGTCATCAAGCTCTAGAGGCAGAGTCACCCCTGGAGGCCCAGTGATTTCTGGAGCTTTACTGTGTCATGTGAATCACTGGAGTGGGTTTGCTGGACAGCAGCTTCTGCTGTTGTTTCTAGAAAGAGCTGTAAAGGCATCAGAGCTTGGGAGAGAGTCAGTACTTTTGGGGCCTGAGCCTTAAGGCCAAACCTGCAGCAAGCTGCTGCAAATTCACCCACAGAAGATGGGGCACTTCTGGTTTCGCACTAGAGCACAGCCTTCGCACAAGGCCATACTCTGGTCACATCAGGGTGCCTGTGGGAGCAAGCTGAGGGGTTGTTAAGTAGAGGCATCTCTGTGGGAACTGCTAGAAAGTTTTGTCCTGTGTCCAGTTCTACCACTTTGGACCTCCCGCAAATACGTTTTTTAAGAAGATGGTAGAAAAGACCTATCCAGAACTATTTCTTGTCCACCAAACCAAAGGCGAGAATGTATTTATTAGTCCCTTACTGCAGTAATCACGCATGGGCAATAACTCCGCACTCCTTCAGGTGCAAAGTCAAAATCCCGTTTATTGCGCAGTCCGAATTCCCTAAATACTCCCACAGAACAGGATATAACATCATGTAAACAGGAAAGATGTTCACCACAGTGTCTCCCTATCACCTGGAGCAGTACACAGACATTGCCTATTATGGAAACAGGTAAATAATACCCTATAAGGTCACAAACTACAATCATCACTTCTCACAGGTCCAGCTTTGTCCACAAGCCACAAACCTCTCTCCGCCCATCCCCGGTGGCCTGGATACAGTCCCCGGGTCACCTCTGGGCCCAGGAAAGAGGCTGTCTCTCTCTGTCACCTTCCGGGCTTATCTCTCTGTCACCACATAGTGTAATCCAACACCTTACCACTTCCCATCTCTCTCTAGATTTTTCCATTACAGTCTTCCAGTAGATCTCCTTTCTCTCACTGTGGCCTTTTCAGGAGGATCCCTTGCAGTCTATCACCCAGAATGTGCCCTTCCTTCCATAAGTCTCAGCTTACTTTTCTCCTTTGCTACAATTAATCTGACCTCTACTTATTAATGTAAAATTTAAAAAGACATAACTTGCATTACATACTCACAGGAAGGCCTGTAAATTCTATTAAAACAATACAAAGTTGGAAAAAAGATAGAAACAAAGAAAAGAATTTAAATGAGTTACTTAAAAGGTTTGTGAAAGTGTGAAAAGATTTACTTTGGTTGTCCAATATTTGTCATTCATTTAATCAATTAATTTACTTCTCACAGCCAAAACACTGCCGTTAAAAAGGCTTACTCAGATGCTTTACCCTGTTCATATTGATTCATTTTCAGTGAAAATATCAATATCTTTGTATAGATCTAGACCTTAAAGTTACTTAATTATTGATTGAGAAACAGTTGCTCAGACTGAGGAGGCAGATTTCTGCTGTGTTCAATGATAATAAGAAACCAAGTTTTGCATGAACAGACATTGTGTAGGACCATCCTTGTTTGCTGTATTACTTGTCAGAGGGAAGCAGAAGTCTACCAAAATGACTTTTCTGTGACCTAGTGTGGTCAACACTTCTTATTTCATTCATCAACTATTGAAAACTAAATTAGAGAACTGTTACCTTTTTTGGTAATTTTTTCTTACTGTCACTCTGAAGACAGAATGAACTTTCCTGGTGAAAACCACAGTAGTAAATAAAACATTCAAATCATGTTGCTTTTCTAGCAGCTTCTGAGCATAGTTTTCAAGCATGTAGACTATAATATGTTGAAATATAATTGATTTAAACATTTGGTGGTTTTGGTGGCCTGTGATTTCTGCTGGAACAACTGGTAGGAAATGTTTGTAATCAGGAATTGGAAATTACTAAGTTTGGAATTTCATGTCAGATTCTATAGGTAATTTGTTGGTTTGTAGGAAAATTGAATATTTTGAAATTATGCAGAGAAGAAAAAACAAGGGAAAAAAAAGGTTTCTGTTGACGATGATTGTAACTGAGGAGCATGAAGCTGGACCCTAAGATTTCCTTGAGATAAGAGGAAAGGGTTTCATTCCTGCTGTAAAGGAAAATGGGGTTGTTCTGTAGACATCCTGAACAAAGACATAGCAGAATAACTAAATATAACCTAAGTCACCCAGTCCTCTGTAGGACACTTTCTAAATCTTAGACTATTGTACTTCACAGCCATGGGCTAAATGACGAGTTGCAGACACTGTGTGACAGCCAAAGCTGGCTCAAAGCTCCTCAGTAAGGCTGGCAAACTTGAAGGTTTCATCCCAAGAACGAGGGTGTGGGGCAAGGTGGCAGCCCAGTCCTGCATCCCATAGGAGGTGGAGGAGGGCAGAGGAGCAGAGCTGGCTTCTGTCCCCCAGAAGTGTCTCCAACACAATATAGTGGAGTTGTTTCTTTGGTGGCAGCAGCAGCACCATCCTGTATATCCAAGTATCTGCTGTAGGGTAGTCCAGGTACTGTCAAGGATCAGTTTCAATGGCCATGGGTTTGCAAGTGTAGTGCCACAGGTGGTTGCCATTTCTGTCCATGGGAGGAGGTGACCTTGTGGCCAAAGCCTTAGAAATACAGAAAAAATCATCCTACATCAACCATGTCTTAACTCTGACCTGGGCCAAGAGCAGGTGTTTCAAAGGAGGTAAGAGATCATAGCATGAACAATATGAAAGAGTCTGCCCATTGTGATTGGAATGGGAAATAACAATCTTTAATTTGCAGATACTAAGCCGTAGCATGACTTGGATTGGAAGGGACGTTAAAGATCGACTAGTTCCAAACCCCCTGCCCCACTAGATCAAGTTGCTCAGGACCCTATCAGTTGTCAGTAATGGGATGATTTCAATGTGAAAAAAAATCAATTCTGGTTTTGTTTAATTTTTTAAAAAAATTTTAAGTAGTTTATTAAAGACCACAGTTGATTGACTCAAAATGCACAGACATGCTTATTGGTGATAATGCCAGACTTGCAAAATGCTATATCTGACATTAACCAGACTTTACTGTCTCTCTGTGAAGGTATCATTTTCAGTAGTTCTCAAAGTGAGACAGACCAGTTTGAAAATGCTGGAAGCTCTACAAGACTTCACTGCATCCTGGATGAACAGTGATGGAACATTGGTCTGGAAGAATTCAGGGAGGTGAACCAGAGATCAGTTCTATTGATGTTAACAATGCCAAGGTCAGTCTATCTATCCTGACCCCATGAGTCACTGGAGAACCCAGCCACTGGTTACTAAAGGCCGTATCATCCTCGTATGTTTTAGGTCCTTGATTCTGCAAAAAATAAAGTGGGTAATAAATGGAAGGCCCTTGATCTCACATGTAAACAAGTGCAATGTGCAACTGGGTCACATGAAGTTGTGAGCTGATGATGTTTCCAGCAAGAAAAAACACCACCATTAGCATGGCTTTTCTCTGAATGTTCTGCAGTTTTAGAGGTTTCACAATATTGTGCTCAGAGGCATGACAACATGAATTTAGGTAAGAAAAATGTAGTTTAATAACATTTAAAATAATTTGTTTGCCCTGCAGCATATATAACTACTACAGATAATAGCATATCAAAAATATAAAAATATGAGGATGGATTTATTCTGCTTTTGCATATTCTACAACTCTTTGTGAAAACCAGAACATTTAAAATGGAAAATTGCAAAGTTCTGAGGTATCAGATCCACAGGACATGATCTTGCATGAAATTATGCTGTTTGTTGTTCGATTGTTAGGACACTCATTAAAAAAAAATCCCACTATGATAAAGGTATCTGTGTAAAACTGGCATGTGATCAGAGTCAGGCCAGGTTACTCTATACTGCAAACCAGCCAAGAAGATGGTAGATCATCTCTTTTCACAGGTGAGGAATGATAATTGTACGACATAGAGGAGGATTGCTTAAGACATAGCCAGTATATATATATCAGCCTTTTTACAGTATATTTTCATAGCAAATCCTCCATTTCAAATGCCAGAATGAGAAACAGAGATTAAATTTGTGCTTTAATTTGTTTTGGGTTTGTAATGTCAATTTTCTATTGATTTTAATGACATGTCATTGAATTGTGTGTTGGAAATCACTCGCTCTGGCTGTGTGAAGAGTGCAAAGCATTCTTTTAGGAGCATCATACTCTACTATGCCTATTCTCCATATCCACTTTTGCCTGCACATGCCTCTTTTCCCCATGGAGTTCATACAAAGAGTGATGTGGTACTCTGGTCACCCTTTGTTAAGCAAAAACTTTACAAATATGACCTGTATGTTGGCATCTGCCTGGATTTGAGGCAAATGGAAATATCGTTGACAGGACACACATAGGAGTTTCTTTTTAATCATGCCAGGGAATACACTCATTTTAATGAAGAATGTGCACTTTATTTTACCCTATAGCATGCATCAAAGAGGAAGCCTCCATGAGCATGTCAAGCACAGGAGGTAATTGGGTTTAGAGCAGTGTGTGCAAACTGCCTCAGTAAAATTTTCTTAGTCTTGATGACTTCTTCTTGCTATTGCTGGTGTCTCTGGAGAGTATATAATTTTTTTTATTTTTGCATGCAAAGATGAGAAAAAGTGGTTGGACACTTTAAAAGAAGGGACTAACTGCTAATGCCTGTATTCAATGAATTCTCAGTTATTCAAGAGCTGGGAGGTAGATCCAAAGCACAAAGACTACTTCCTGCATGGGCCCACTTTTTCCATAACACTTTAGGAGAAGCAGACCAGAGATTAATGGAAAGTTTAAATTGACTCATGTTTTTCAACACTGGCGAGCTTGACAGAGATGGCCTGTTCTTGAAAGGAAACTAATTTTTTCATCATTAGCTGAAAAATTGTTGCAGTGTCTCCTTCTTGTGTCACATCCATGTATTCTGATGGCTCCCTGGCTTACCTGAAAAATAATTTGCTAAGGAAGATCTATGCAGAAAACAATCAGTTCAATTTACTTATTTTTACTTAGTCTTTATTTTGAAAATTCACAGAAGTTACTAAATTCCCATATGGTTCTTTTTCTTTCACTGTCAATGTGTTGGTGATCCTGTGTCTTTGTTGGCTCTGCTCAACAGATGAAGCAGCAGTGTCCGTATCCAGACATTCTTTCCACAGTGATCCAGAAGTGAGAAAGCCCTGCACAAACCACTATATTCTCCTAAAATCCTTCAGTAAGTTGAATATTTTAAAAAAATCACAGCTGTCTAAACAGAGATTTCACATATAATGATATGGCTATGTTCCATGTATCTGGAAGGCACTGGCTGCTTGGAAGCAGGATATTCTTAGGACCTGATTTACAGATAACCTAGGTATGGCAAATGTGAGTCTATTGAGCATCTAACTTTTATGTGACTCCAAATGCTTTTTTGTGTCTACAGGTACCTTATTATGCACCTGATAGCATTCTAAGGCTGTGTATAAATTATGAGCAAAGTCATGCATCTGTACATAAGACTTTAACATGTTTACTATTCATTGCTGTGATGAACATATTTCAGCTAACATGATGGGTTTTGCCTCAGATATCCTTGTTGTTGTTTTGGATGTTTTAAAGCTCACTGTTAAATCTTAAAAGCCAAAAAACCGAACTGAGTAAAACTGCACAGCTCTCTGACTTCAGGAGAGAGAGCCTGATTTACACCAGCTGAGATTCTGATTGTTCCTTTTGAGCTGTCGTAATTGCTTAAGTGAAACAGACAAAGTAATTGGTGCAAACTAATACAACTGATGGAAAAAGATTCAGTGTTTGTCAATACCAACTATGCTATGGAGAACCTGATCAATGAATTAGTCTATCAATTAATTAGCCTAGGCAGAAAATGACTCCCTGTACTGTTAGTCCATGAAAAGATCAATAAAGTCAAATGTCTAGTTTAGTGTTTCTCACATAATGATTACATTATGAGAAGAAGAATAAAAACAATGTTTATACTGTTTCAATTACAGTTTTCAAGTGTTCAATTAACAAAAAGATAGCCGGATAGCCCTGTTACAAAGATAAAAAGCACAAATTTTAGGATTTTAATGCTGTAAAGTTGTTCATCCTCCTGTCTGTTTAAGCTGCATCTTGAAGGGACTGATATTCTTATAAAGAAATGATTGTGTGGTGTAAGGATTCACATATGCTGGGCAACCGTTTTGTCAGTTCTACGTGGGAAATTGTGGCAAGAACGTCTGGCTTTTAGGGCAAATCCTTCGTTTTGGCAGGGGCTAGACTGAGCCACCTCTCTGGGATGACTTTGGCAGTTCACAGCTGTTGTTCTGTCATCATCAGAAACACACTGGGCAGAAAACTGAGAATTCAACCTTTTTCTGTTTTAATTGGCTGCAGTCTTATTATTTCTGCTAAGTATGGCCTGGTCACTCACACTTTGAATTTTGCATATTTATAATTGACTTTACAGCAAAAATAAGCAAATATATCTTCTGTTACAATCTGGTAAAGTCCCTAATTATGAAGCCTTTAAAGTCTGGCTGTTTGCCCTGTAGTATGAAAGAGAAGCAGCCGTTCTTGCTTTCATGCACACACATTCGATGGTTATGAATTTTAAAAGTGTGCTTTGCACTACAGAAAAAAAAGAGTTTTAGATATCTCTGTATAAAATGCAAGAAGGGATAATCATGTGGAAACTGAAGTATCTGGCTATTAGTCAGTCTTGGAGGCTGATGAAAGCAGATATTGTGAAGGGGGACAAAAAAAAGTCCAGATTACCTGAAAATAAGATTTTACTGAAAGGAAAAATATGTTGCAGCAATCCTGTGATAATCTGCTGTGATGAATAATAAACATACAGCAAATATCAAAATAAGACTATCTACAGTCAGGGAATAATTACTGCTTGGAGATGATCTAGGCTTTGGTGAACATGTAGATTACTTTTAATCTTGGAGATAACCTTTTACCTTTTTCAGTCTGTTTTGAGACTACAATGCTATCTTTAAAAGCTTAGTCTTTTGCAGAACAATGATGTGTTACTTCATGTTTCATATTCCAGTATCAATTTTTCTATTAAAAATAGATTCAGTTTTAAGTAACTAGTGATGATATGTTTAATATGAGTTAGCTGAATGAAAAATTAATGTTGGCAGTACTCCTGTTTTGCAGGGATTAGCTGAACTAGCCAGAGTAAAATTTAAATGTGCCTGCTTTTCTCAGTTTCAGCATTTTATGCCTAAAACTTGCACTTTGTACAGGCTTTAAGGTATCAAAAGTAAAATAATACTCACTTCAGTGTAGGGAATGGTCACTCTCAAGCTGTTGCACAGGGAGTCATAGGAGATATGTGCCCACCCCCCTTGGTGTCCTCCAGAATGCCTAGTTTTGAACAGGCTCCTGTGCATATTGCTACTGTGCAAACATGGAGGGGGGATGTTACCTCTTTGCAGGAGATGTCTGAAGCCTGCAGAACAGCCTCTCAGCAGATGAAGAATTGGTGAAGAGGGAGTAAATATATTTAACCTATTTTTACATGGACAACTCTTCTGGGACAAAGGAGGTAAAGATAGACAATCAGACAATCCTTTCTTCCAAAATTCACAATATAATGCTAGTGTTATGTTCCTAAAATACAACATTGTCTCAAGGATTGACTGAGTCAGGATAAGGCAGTAAACTTCTACTGGCTCACATTCCTGATGAATGTCCCTGAAAGGGCTTTGCGCAATCCACACCCAACAGAGCATGGCATGCACTTCCTGACAGTGAATATCTGCAGGTTAAGAAAAACCTTTGATGAATTTACATAGCCTCAATATCCCACAGCAGTTCCTGTAAGAATATATTAAGGCTGGAACTGTTTTGGAGTGGGAAAGAATTGGCTTCTTTGCACAACATTGTCAGCAGGACATTTTTAATGCAGATGTGGCAGAGGTGCAGGTCTAGGGAACATTCTCTAGTAATGGTCCTTTGTGAGGGTAACCCATATTTATTGCTGCCAAATCCTTAATTCACGGTGTCACTAATCCTTATGTGGATTATCTGGGTAAAATTTTAAGTGGTATTAAACCCCCTGATGAGGGCATTACATTTTCTTAACAACCAACACATTATAATGCAGCTACAGATAGATGTAGTAGAGATACATCTTCATTTATAATTTCTGCAGCTGGTGATAGATAACACCAATCTTTACATGGACACTTGTGGAGACACCAACTACGTGGAAAGGTAAGAGGCTATTTATTTTTTTAAAAAAATTATCAGCAATCAGGTGAGAAAGAGATGTTTTTTCTGTGTGTGAATCAGAGTGAGAATCTAACTAAATATGAGTAAAGCCAGCCAGGAGGGCAGGCAATCTGGCTGCAATCCCTGATCACCCTCAGCACATGCACACATCTATCTTGCTTTTCAGAAGAAAGGGATACTCCCCATCTGTTGGTAAAGAGGTACCTTGAGAACTCGTGCAGCACATTAATAGAAATCTAGTTTTCTCTGTTAATGGTCTTTTGCTTAGGTTCGGGGCTTCCACTGCATAAAACTGTAGAATGCTGCTTCACCAGATCTGAGCAATCCCAGAGGTGGTTTAAGTAGCAATGCAAAGGAGTTCAGCTTCTTCAGGCTTTGATACTTAAAGCCAGCCTGTGGCAGCTGCAGAGCTGGCAGCTATGGGATGGTGTATGTGATGCAAATGTTGGAAAACATGGGCCCAACTCCTTTCCTGGTCCAGGAAGACTCACTGGTGTCACTGTCATGAGTTTGCACTGCAATGGAAAAGGATCCCACACTTGGTTCACCAAACCTTTCTAGTCACTCTTCATATTAAGGTAGCACTCATGTCTCATTTATGGACAGGGACTTACTTGTGCTTGGCGCTGACCATGAAACACTGAGCCCCAAAGAGCTGATGGCTGTCTGCCAGCACATGAAGAGGGCAGGGGGGCAAGGAAATGTGTTCAGCTCTGATGGGACAAGAGAAAGCCCCAAAGCCTGCAGTCTTAAGCATGCCAGCTCTCTAAACATCTCTATCTCTTTTTTGTTGTAGGCCAAGTAGAGTTTTTTAAGGAGGAATTTGAAGATCAGTCTGCTGTTTACAGAGAACATTTCTGCAGCCTGACCATCACCTGGTAGAAACTAGAGAGTGAGTAATAATACCCCAGATGGAGTAATTCTCTTGGTATTTATGATTTGGTGGGGTGGGGTGAGGTGGGGG
>VZTE01005845.1:2970962-2991096 GCA_013397775.1 Eulacestoma nigropectus | reverse complement strand
GGTGGTGTTAATGCTTCTGTTTAAATTTAAAAGAGTTTAGAGACTACAAAAGTCAACAAATACAGTTCTGTGTTCTTTTCCCTTAGATAATGCACTTACTCAAGCTAAACATGGGGAGAAATGCCTGGTGTATTACCTAATCTTACACAATGTTGTTAAAATAAGGAACTGGAAAAAAATAAATATGACAAAAGCTCAGCAGAGGCAGGCTATGGTGTCATGTTAGTTTTGGACTCCAGGATATTTTTGAAAAGTGCCTGATGGCCTGTAGGATCCCATGTGGTTTACCTCAGGTGGCACCAAGCCCCATGGACTCTGCAGCCAGGTCTCCACCAGCGGGGAATCTCCATGCATTTATGTCCACATGGAAGCTGTCAAGGAGGCAGAGCCAGCTGCTGTGAGTAGTGCCCTGTTGCCTCTGCCTGGCTGTGCCACGTCTGGCCCAGCAGGAGCAGGGGGTGAACGATGCCTTCCAGATCCAACTGGGAGCAAAGAGGACTAGTGCACACCAGCTGATAAGGCTAGCACAGCTTTTCTCACTAATGTTGGGTAAATCCCCAAAGGCTCTGGGTGCCACTAAGCAACTACAAGTTCTAGTGCTTGTCAGAGTCATCCCAATGATCCACATCTGTTCGTTCAGCAAAATGGGGCCTAGAAATACTGTGAGAATAGGATCTCTCCACAGAGGCCTGTACTTCTGCTTTCGGTCTTCTGGGGCAAGAATCAAGGTGAATAAAAATGGGAAATATTCACAGGGGGAGACATTTCTTTGTAATCACAGGAGCTTTGCATAGAGTGTCATTTTTGACTGCAAAACATTCATCTTGGTTCTGTTTGTATTTTTTACTGAAATATACATCAGTTGTTTCCCCCACTGTAGTTCTTGCAAAAATAACAAGCTCTAAAGCTTGTCCAGTATGCTTCAGCAAACCAAGCAGTAACACTCACTGCACTGGACTATGACCATATGTACATGCAGGGCTGTCTTTTTGTTTTCCATTCCCATGTTCAGACAATGTCACAATGTCTTTGATACAAATGATTTCATTGACTTAATGGTTGATTGTATACCACAGAAGTTTTCAATAGCCGTGGAGGTCACGTTTAATGACGCTGCTTTGCAGAGCCCAGCCAGTGCCTTCCACATGCACAACTATCCATGTGCTTTCAGCTGTACCATAATCCTCTTCCTGCCCTAGACAGCCCATAGCCTTCTAAGTGGGAGAAGCCTCAGGAGGGAGTGTCCACACAACCCCACTGGAGACAGGGATCTTTCAGGCAGGTCAGTGGGTACTTTTGCATTGCTTTGTGCCACTGGAGCTGTTAGAGTTTTTACACATTGTTTTTCACCTTTTTTTTCCACTCCCAGTGCCCAGATAACTCAAGCAGGATCTAACAGCTGCCACAGAAGCAGTCATCATGACTTATCTTGATAGACAAAGAGGTGAACCCACTTTGTCCAGGGGCCTACATATTCCAAATCTAATGTCCAATCTACTAAATCAGCTCCTTGGGTAGCCTATTGTTGTAGGAAAAAATAGTGATTTAGGTGCTGATTTTTCATGTATTTCCTGCATTGAACTCTGTCTAGAACTTGACAGTATTCATTGGGGAGACATAGAAAAGAAATTTCTGTAAGGTGGAGATACTTGCTAGTAACTGGTATAAAAATTATCTGGTTAAAACTGTGTTTAGTGTTTCATGCAAAAGAGCCTTGAAGAGTCAATTAGACATGCACAAACTAGCGAACTGCAAAAAAAGGCTTTCCCTCCATTAAATGCCTCTCCATAATCATCAATATTCTTAAAAAGTGTAATGATTTCTTATCAGTGCTTGAATGAACCGTAAAACTACCTTTTGAAATATTGATATTTCCACAATTTTGAACACAAGAATGTTTTCCCTTCTATATAGAAGCTGACGGACCATGGACTTGCAGTATATTTTATTCCTGCTGGAGAACATACTGTATAATGCAAATAGGTACTCACTTAGTACCCTACCTTATTCCCCTAACAGGTGTGTGAGGCTCCTTTGTTTCACATGCTTTAGCTTTTGATTTAAGGCTTAATCAAGGCATTCTCTGCATGGGGTGTTTTGTATGAATAAGGGAGATAGCTATCTTCATCTTTGAACCTGAAAGCAGAAATATTTCACAAATGGTTCATGCTCACGTTTGTGAGGATGCTTTATCACTATCAGGTCTAAGGGATGATCTTCATCTGGGCAAATCATGGCAGCTCAGTTAGTGTCAGTGAGCTGCAGTGATTTACGTAGCTGAATGTCTGGCCCTGCAACACTCAGTATCACAAAGGAAATCAGCCCCAGATGACAGTGATGTGTGTTACACTGAACTTTCTTCTTCTACAGTGGATTATAAGCCCATTTGATTTCTGAACTAATGTCTACAGTTAAGTATCCAGCTGAAGAAAAGTCAGTGGGACATTATTTTCTTCAGAAAATGCACTTCCATGATCTCTGAAACTGTAGAGTGCCAGGCTGACTTCCCCAACAACCCATATCAATCAGAAAGAAATACAGGGGTGGCAGAAACTCATTATTTGTCAGACAGATTGAAATCTATGAAATATAGTATTACAATTTTTGCTTTTCAAAGTACTCATGTGTGGTTTATTTAATGCCATGTTACATTCTAGATGAGAAAACAATTTAAACATGTAAAATGTCAAAAGAAAGCATTAAGTGATTTGAGATTTTTTTTATTTTCCAAGAAAAATTTACTTTCATTTTGAAAGAAAAGTAGATTTTGAACCCTCCAAGTCCTGCATACAGTAGATTTCTCCCTCTACAGCCTATTCTGCTAATGACACCAAGTTGTCTCCCTGTGTGTTTTGGGTTGTTTATTTCTTTCTTTCTTTCTTTCTTTTAAGGAAGAAGGCGTAAGTAACATCTCCAATTACTAAAAATCCCTAACAATGGAAACAAAGAAAATGATGATCTGGGCAAAGAGCCATCCCTCCCTGGTGCCTCACAGTGGCTCCCTGAGAGTGGCCATGCCCTGGGGGTTCCTGCTTCCATGCTGCGTGTGCCTGCCCCTGTGCCACAGTCCATGGGCTCCTGGAAGGTGCTGCTGCTGTCTGTGAAGCTATCCTGCAAAATGAGTAACCAAAAGGATTGGATTTAAAGTTACCTTTTCTTTTGTGTTCTGGCACAGACAATGCTGTACCTCACCCCACGGTAAGTCTCTCAGGGCTGCAGTAGAGTTTCTGCTGTTGCCATCTTTGCTGAACGTGCCCTAATATTTAAAATGTGTTTGAGGAAAAAACACAGAAACATCTGTGTTTCTTATCCCAGTCTGGACTAAGGAAATCTGCCAGTTGCCTAGAATACTCATTTAATCGTAGACATACCTTTATCTCTAGTCTGCCTTATAACTACATGACAGGAAAATGCAAATCCTTCACTATGCTACAATTTAACAGCAGGACTCACTGAAGCCTTACAATATTTATTAGATCTTTTATTTATTGTCAGTTGCCTCCTTTTAAATATGGCATGGACACACACAGACACCTACATTGTATTTTACTTATATCAGTAGGTGTGGATCATTTTCCAAAACTAGTAGAAAGGATTTTAAAAGGTGTCTGTCATCTGCAAAGTTTTTCATTATCCAGTGTTAGACACTGAAAATTACGTACAAACTAAAGCAAATGGAACAAAAGTTAATTATCTAGTATGGCTATTGTTATTATGTAGAGGAGCCAGCCCCTATTGATTAATGAGTCAGTGCTGTGTTTGCTCACAGGAATATTAATATCTTGTGCACAAGAGAAGTCATTAAAATGAGCAAGGAAGACCTTGACTTTAAACTTAAAGTGCACATTGCTCTAGTTATGTGAATCATTTTGTCAGGTATAGCATCATAGTTATAAATTATTGAAACACGTAGTTATTGTAAAGATAGTTCATATAGCCTGTTTGAAATTAAACAAGTCAATACGCTTTTGCCATTATGTTCTTCACTGTTACAATTAGGAGACTTCAGCTGGACAAAAAAAGGAATTAGGAGATAGGATAAGACACTGGTGTGTGAGCCTTTGCCTCACCTAACCCCTCACAGCATGAGAAAACTGAATAATACCGTGTCCATACTGAGCTGATGGAAAGTGTGGGATGGGTCAAGAGAGAACTCGCGTAAAGTGACTGCAGAGCATTCCAGAAGGCCCAACAATAATTAGCAAGTAGGTATTAAGGTGTATTTCAGATCCAGATCCAACACATTCCCTCTTCAAATATTCCCAAAGCCACCAAATTATGCACTGAAAAACCTACATTACTATTTTTTGAAAATGTACATTATGGCATTATGAATATAACACTTAACTGGAAATACAACTGTACCTGCTTTTGCATCATGCTAAGACCTCAAGCTTAAAAACTCAAAATGGATCTACAAAGTTGAGGTCCATGATTCATTCACACTAATGCTATGTTACATCACTATGACAAAGCAGAGGGACATTTAGGTGGGAGTATATTTTATTATATCTAATTTACATGCTATTATCAAACGCAAGCCAAAAGGAGTCCTGGTATAAATGATAATTGGGTGTCATGTAATTTAGAAAGAGAATATATCAAAAGGGAATATAATTTAATTGTATTAATGTATAAATAGAACTAGGAAAAAAAATGAAACTGAAATATTGGAAATATTACACTGCATTTGGGGGATCTTTTGTAGGTATATTGTAGGCAGTTACTGTTTCTGTAAAATGCAGGCATAAGTTTGAATCTACACATTGTGTCTCCTTAACTTTAATGAATTACTCATGTACTTCATGGTGAGCATATGTTGGGGTCTTACCAGAAGGTATTGATCAATCCAGAATTAAACCCCATCCTTGATAAAATGGATCTGTGGGACCAAACCTGTGTCATCTTTCCTGTGAGCCTCTACCAACCTCAGTGAGCACCAAAGCTCTCTCTTTCACCAACATAACTCATTTCCATGACCAACTGTTACCTTATTTGGCTTGTTGTGACAGCAGAACAAGAGACACATCTCCAGAAGTAGCTGATCAATAAGAAACTGTCTAGAGGATAAGAACAGAAACAACCAGTGGTCTGGAAAACATAATCTACTTGGGAAGATTGAATGAGTGGTGTAATTTAACCCAGAGAAAGTAACTAAGGGGGTGTAACAGACTTCAACAAATATGCAAAAATTTATGGGAAGAAAGGAGGAAATTATTGTGCTGTGTGTTCAATTCATATAAATAATCTGTTCTCAAGAGTGGATAGATCAAAGTGTAATCCATTTAACTATAGCTAGGAAGATGTCAATTAAGAATGCTTGGAGGTAGACTGCATGGTGAGGCCGAGGCGATTCATCCTGTGTTTCCTTTTGTGTTCTACTCTTTTAAAGCTTTTTCTTCATGCTGGTCCTGCAACAGAAGATGTGAATGGGTTGTAGGAGGAATATAGGCTGTCTAGGGAGTTGCAAGGTGGAGGGAATTTGGCCTCTTCATCCACTTCCCTCTCTGTTCCAGCAACCTCTTTAGCAGGGCCTGAGGCAATGTACAACATTGCTGTTGCTGTGCCACGAGTCTGAATGTGGCTGACCCAGAGAGCCTTGCAGGATACAAGAATTCAGCAGGGAGACACACAGGGGAGAAAAGGAATGATTTTTTTAACTGGAACCTCAGCCAAATGTCAACAGAATTTCGGGTAAGGTGGCAAAGCTGCTTCTGGCCACAAGGATACCTCTCAGTGCAAGAGAATTCCCAGCTGCAAACAGAGGGAAGATGAGAACATCTCAAAGTAAAAGTTACAGAAATCCTCTATAATGGAGCCTAAATCCAGAGTACTTGTATTCCTTCCATTCTGGATCATGCCAGCATGGAGAGCTAGCACTGCATCCTGGGTCTCGGCTGTGTGACCAGGTGTGTCAGAACCCACAAGAGTTCTGCTACTCCTGGGCCCCATGACATGCATCAGAATGGCCTGGGCTGGCACCAAATTCACTGGAGGAGACAGTAGTCTCAAGAGACAAATTCTGCTCTTAATTAGTTTGGCCCACCTTACTGACTTCAATTTGTCCCAGCATTTGTTGATGAGCTACTATCCAAAGAATTGCAAAACGAATGTTTCAGTGCCAGTCACAGGGCCATAAAAAATGATAGCATCTCAGAGGACACCTTTAATGTTCTTGAACTACATTACAGATACAATTTTGGTAATCTAATAAATAAACATTTTGGGTTGAATTAAGTCTGGCTTTAGCCTTTTTAGTCATGGGTATCCACCATTTTGTTCTCATTCTGCTAACTTGCAAGGAGTAAAAGAAATGAAAACAGACCTAATAATTTCAATTAAACATCTTATATTTTTTGTATTTAAAAAAAAAACTATCAAATTTGCTCTGAAATGTTTTTTTAAGATTAATAGATTGCTTCTGAACCCCAAGGAAATCAAGCTTCTTGTGCTTGCCTGTCATTTACTGGAGTGGTTACTTATCTGTCAATATTTCTTCCCTTTTTTTCAAGTCCCAGGCCTACTTGATCTTGTCCATTTGGCACTGCTGGAGGAATAACAAGTTTCTTCCCATCATGCACCTTCCTGGGATACATCATGACAGAGAAATCTCAAAGCCCAGGTCAATTATAACAGAAGATGTGTAGCACCTCTGCCCCCACAGCGTCTTCTGGGGATCCACTTGGCAAAATGATATAAAACTATTTTCGAAGACTTCCCATGATCTAGCACTACTTAGAACTAAGTGACTGGCAAAATGTAAGGAAATATGCATATGCACCTCAGCTCATCTCCCTCTGTTTGCCAAGGAGCCAACTACCATTACGTGTGAGGAGGGGCCTGAGGCTCGCAGAATCCTCACCAAAAGGTAATTACTTTTTAATTAGAATTCACTGAATAAGAGATAGATACCTTCTATACTTTCTCCCACTGATGATTTTAATATTGCTCTGTCAGGTATTATGAGGCAGTAGCTGACACTGAGTTACATGAAATAATCCTGTAGCTGGTAGCGACTTACATAAAGTAACCAACTTAACCATTTGTCTTAGGTAAAATATGATCCCTGTCCTCACTTTTTTCCATGGAGTCTGTCACTGGCGTGTTGATGTAGTGTTTGTTTACTCTCGTTCCTGCAGGAGGAAATATCATAGTTCATGTATCAAATTACTGTAACTGACTGGAGCATTTCTATTTAAAATAATGTACCATGATATATTTTCATAGTGTCATTGATGTATTTTCAGGACTTCTAATTTTTACAAGTATATAATCTGAATATCATTTATCTAAGTGTGCAGTTGTAAAATCTGTGGTAATATCTGATCTCATTATAAAAATCAGCACTTAAGAATGGACTAGAGTAACTAAATCTGAAGCTGACTGGATATTTGTGATATTTTGATAGAAATAAGAAAGAATTTCATGTTTTTTTCTTTTTGCTGCAGGGCCTCTAAACACAATCTGACATGTGATGTATTTTTGAAGTCAAAGTTAATAATTCTCTTTACATAAAAAATAAATACCCCCTATTGAATACACGCTCTAAAATTAGAATTGCATATTTCTAAGTAATATACCTAAGGAAAGTGATTTATTCTAATGCAATAATGGCATAGATTTACAAAGCTTGAGTGATACAATGTTTCTCGTTATGGTTGTAAAATATTTGTTGCCACTGTGGGATTTTCTAGATCATTATTTTAAAAAAGGAAAAACCTACTTTGACAGATGAACTGGGGCCATTCTGAGCAAATCACAGATACTTCATATAACAAGGCCTCCAAAGAGGGGAGCACAGACTTATTACTATGGCAACCCAGATCAAAACACTATTTTAGTGGAGAGTTTCCAGTTTTACAATGCAATGATGATTGTTTATAGTACTATTGAAACCAGATTCAGCAAAGGTTCAAGAAATGAGCTGACAAGAGGAAAATCATTATAGATAAACTGGGGATACGTGAATGACATATTGTGGAATCTGCTATTATTTGATCAAGTGATGAAATTGTGGCACAAACATAGATAAATAATGGTAGATGATACAGTCTGATGGACCCTATTTTGTTGGTTGTGTTATATTGTGTATCTGGAAGATAATTATGGGTTCAATGCTGCAAAACCCCAAAGCAGGTTTAATAATTGAAATTACTGAACTTTGAAAAAAACCTATCTATTAATTATCCCTAATAATTTATCACATTTAATTTTAAAAATGATTTAATTCCCAAATCGTTTAGTAACACCTACAATACTACCGATTATACTACCTGTAATAACAAACCTGGTGTTTAGATAGCACCTCTGGTGAGGTGCTTTTTTTCTGAAAGTGCATCAGATGGCATATGGACTGGATAATACATGCTTAATCCTATATCAGCTAATCAGTGCTTGAAAACTGTTAGTCCTACAGCAGTGAACCTCTTCAAACCTGTCTCATATCTGCAGCAGCAGACCAAGTTGATTTTTTTCCTTTGTGGCAGTAGCCTAGGAGCAGCTCTGGGCACCCTCCAGCTGGTTTCTGCCTTGTGTCTACTGGCTCAGAGAAGTGAGTTGGTTGTTAACCTCCTTCCTTGCTGTTATGGTCCTGGTTTCAATATAAGAGCCACGGGAGTCTGGGGACAGTGATCTGTTTTCTGCTTAGGGTTATTTCTCAACACAAAAGCCATGGTGAGCTTACTTGTTCTGGCGTCTTTCCAAGTTCGTGCCATCCTTCACCTCAAGATCTTCAGCAAATCATGACCATCCTCACCAAACTTCTTTCTAGCCCCACTTTTCAACTTTATCATGTTAATGCTCAAAATTCTGAGTTTACTTATCCATATAACTGGGGCAGTGTGGTCAAAGTCTCCACTCCCACAGCATGAACACAGAAAGCTCCTAGTGACTTCTTTAAGGGCTGTAGAAGAAGCTCCTGTGCAGGCAGAGAACTTCACAGCCTGAAAAATAAAGCTGGAAAGAAAGGTGAATGAAGACTGATTGCAGCAAATTTTCTATACCTGTAAATAGTCTGATCATTCCTGAGCATGCCTCTGGCACAGGTCTTCCCTCTGCAGGATGAAACTTGCTTCCTGCTTCAATGTTTCGCTCTGTGGGACTGTCTGACGGGACAGATCTGAGAACAGCAGGGCCCCAGGACTTCCTGAGATGTGTTCTTACCTCTCCATCCCCAAGTATAATTTTCTTATGGGATCCTCAAGGTGAAAGTGTCTGTGAGCTCAGGGCGGTTTTGTTCCCTGAAAGAAATAAGAGATTTACTTACAGAAGCCCTTAATCGTTGGACTGAAAATACAAAGTGGATGAAATGTTTTCAGAAGGATGATTTACTATGTAGTTTGTATATTACTGTGGATGGAGAGGCTTTAGCTCTTCATGGAAGTTTGAAGCAAAATTTTGTCTTACATTTGGTATTTCAGATGATGCAAGGAAAGCATTTTCTGGTGTAGTCATACTTGGACCAGAATACAAAACACATCCTTTAGTAAACTGTGAAGCTTTAAGTTGTTCAAATGACACTTACCCAGCAAATAATTTTGAACTTGGGAGCATTAGAGAGGTCACATTTTTACACAGCTGATCTGCCGCTGAACCATCTTCTTTAGCCATTAAGAACACCCAGCCTTTTTTCAACACCAGATACCATGCCTTATCCCTGAATTACATTTTCCTGAGTTTATGATGACCATTTCAAGGAAAATTAAGCCACTCTATTAACATCTGAGACCAGAGCACCCTTCAAAAATTCAATCCAGTAGAGCACTTGATGGTATTTATTGCTCTTCCCTAATGCACTTGTATTTTCTCTGCCATGTGAGGACTATTCAGACATCATCACACAAGTATCAGGAGTGTCTTAGCTCCTAAGAGATGCCACTGACTCCACATATGGAGCAATTATAATCTGATAGAGTTCCCGGAATACAGGTTGAGTCACCACATAAGTATAAGGAAGCGGTGAGTGCTTTCCACTGACTCCAGTATGTTCATACACTCTTGCCTTTTCCATCTAACCTCACAAACATCTGTCTTCAGCCAAGAAACAGCAACAAGGATGTCAACAGCTGTTCTGTTCAGCCAAGTACAGTGCTGATGCTAAAGTTTTCCGAAATCACTGATGTCCTACATTATTAATCAAGGGCCTCAGAAATAATTCTGCTGACAGACTATTTATGAAATATGTCTCCTGACTTCAAAGTATGGTCAGTTCCCTGTCATATAGCATGGAGCATGGATGAAGGCTGCAGGGCTGAGATTCAGCTGGTGAGAACTGTATTAGTCACTTGGAGGTCTTAAGAAGCATCCAACAGAAATGGCCAAGGTAACCACAGGTTTCTCACTGCCCCCTGTATTTTTTTTGGCACAGTTACATTTCTTATGGAATGTCTCCATTAATGCAAATCTCCAGAATTAATGTAACAATAATGGCAAAGAACATTTATTGCCTTTATTCATCCTTGCTTCCCAATACTAACTTCTGTTTATCCAGCTTACCTGGTTGCCCTGCATGGTGGATGCCCTGTGGCCAATGGTAGGCAACATCTGAAGAATATAATCTCCTGTTTCCTCAGTATTTCTGATAGTGCTTCCAACACTGTTCTACAGAGGACGCCAGAGAGATGGTTTCTGTCTTCCTGTGAGATTTCATGGTGACTGAGATAACCAAAACAGTAAAGACAACAATCTTCCTATTTAATGTATTGTGTCCACCAGCATAGACTCTTTTTTGACCTTAGGCCTTATTCAGTCGGACACTTACATTCTCTTGGTCTTCAAGCTCTCTATCAGGTCATTGTCTGAGGCCTCTGCTGGATGTGGGATGGTGAAAATAACCTCAGCCTGAATTTTTCGAAATCAGTTTAAAAAAATCTGAGAATATGAAGTGAGCTCATCATTTTGATATTACATAGAAAAAAACTGCAAGGGGGAAAAAGAACCCCATCTAACACCCCAGTGATGACCATTGCATGAAACCTCTCACAGACTGGGCAACGCAATAAGAAAATTTTGAATATGAAAATAAATCCATGAGAGAGAAACAGAACAACCTGCTGGCTCAGAAATGTGTCTGTTCTCCTCTTGGTCATTTTCTTCAGCTCAAACTCTCAGCGACAACTGCTATCAGTGGGAATGTCTTTAGCATTTTATCTCCAGTTCACAGAGCAAGTAAGGCCTTTGTTAAACAGCAGCTTCCTGATACAAAATATCTCGTAAATTTGGCATGCAAAATGGCTCCTACATTTCAGAGAGCTGCCAAGCAAAGATGGCTCTGTGAGGCACAGCAGTGGCTCTGGGGAAGATTGTCTCCAAGGAAGAGCAGCACAGAGCCAGGCTTACTTGGGTTTCTGCTCTCCATCACTCACATATATGTTAAGAAATAATTGCATAACCTGATCATCTCCATGCTTAGAAGTCAGCATAGCTTTATTCCTGACCAGATCCCCTGCCACAGGATAAATCCTCTCCATCTATCTCATCTATCAGCTTTATGTAAGCGTTCCATCCAGTTCTCTCTACTGTTTTTATCAACAAGCACTGTCAGGTTAAAAAGTGGATGACTTACCTCCCCAAGCGATCTGAAGAATTCAGTGCCACAGAAACATGCCTAATGCTGGATAACCATCCACCTTTCCCAAGTGAATTTTTAGTGGCTCGGGCTGCCTTATGTAGTGTGCCGAGCAGAAGGAGCTGTGATTAAGCCCTACACGCCGTGATTTCCATCCAAAATTTTCCACTCAGCGGTAACAAAATCTTATGTAGTTTTCACTAAACTCTCCTCCAATTTCCCACTGGCTTTTAGTATGTGCAGATAATTCAGAATAAAGCCCCTTGTCACAGTAATATGTATTCTAGCGTAGCATGGAGGAGCTGTTTCACCATGTAAAAGCCATATTGCCAAGCTGTATTATGCTTTACCTGTCACCATGCCAGGAAACATTTAACAAGGAAGGAAAACAAGGAGAGTGCATGTGTTGCCAGCTATTCAATATAGGCCATTTACTGTTAAACTGTGGAAAGGTGCTGGAGTTTAAATGCACCCTGGTTTTCTTCTGATACTGGTAGCAAAAAGCTGAAAGGTTTTGCACTGTTGACCCACTATTCAGTGCTGCTAATTTGGACCTGGGCTGTCTCATTAGGTCCTCATGGTTCACTGGTCTTTTCTGAGCCTCGAGGGGTTTTTTGGTTTGTTTTAAAAAAGTTTATGCTCCAGAAAGTGAGCATTTGGCTGAGTGACCACTTTCTGTTTCCGTGAGAAAGGGTGGCTCAGACTGCTTGAGCCCACTGGTTGCAGGGACAAGGCTCAGTCTCATGCAGGAACTAGAACAACCTCTTAGGTACAAGTGTCTTGCCTTCATCACTCCGACAGTCCAAAGCCCTGAGGCTCCTGCTGCTGCTCCCCATGCAAGAAGTGGTGCCTTTGAAGAGTGCTAACACCCACCAACAGAGGAAGCTGGAAAAGAAGGGGTAGCCTAACTCTTGCCTTTTGGGGGAAGCTGAAGTGTCACCCTTCAGTTCTGCTTCCTGCTGCAGGCACTGTCTGTGCTGTTCACTTGAAGCACTAGTTCAGTGACAGCCATGGAGCTGGGAGTGTAGGACATGTCCTCTCTTTAGGTAAGTGGGGGAAACAGCAGCTGCAGTGTGCATAGTCCCAGCATCTGGGAAGTCAAACTGTCTTGCTTTCTAGAAAATGGAGTGGCTTTGGTAGAAAAAATCAGATGTGCCTTCAGCACAGCCCTGCTCTGGACAGCTCGTGGTTTGCAGAAGGGCAGAGGTCTGCCTACAAGTTACCACAGCAAGAGAGGGGACAGGCTCACAGGGCAGCACTCAGCAAGAAGCAAAGTGGTGGCACAAAGCACCATCCAACAAGTAAGTAGCTGTGTAGTTAAGCTGTGACATTATGGGTATTTGTAGTTTGTATGACTCAATGCTTTTGTTGTTTTAATTGTTCAGTTTCGTATGGTTGCTTTGGGCTTTTGTTGGAGCACTAGCAGGTAGTTACAGTGTGCTTTTGGAGTGAAAATTCGGATCATGGACGCAAAGTAGTGAAAGAGTAGCTCATAGAGAGGGCCAGGCTGTGACCTAAAGCATGGAGCTGTGTGCCTCATTTCAAACTGTCCTGGAGTCTAGTTTAAGCACTGCACTGAAACCCAGAGAGACCAATGACTGTTGCAAAAACGAGGTTGATGAGTGTTTTGCAACAACCTTGTTATAATGTGATCTACTGCGATCAGGTGTGTTATTCTGTCACTTGAGCACGTGTCACTGTAATACAGTTTGAATCCAGGGCACAAGGGGATTGAGGTGCCCTCCATTTACAGTTGTTTCCATGTAGGAACCTTGAGCTACAGGGAGGAAAATCTGAGCTAGGCAAGATATTATACTCTGAGCAAGACCCCGTGAGGACCTTGTAGTGGTTAAAATCTGGGAGAACATTGCAAGTGTGGCTACATAGCAACTCTGGGCCTCTCTATAGAGGCTTCACTGAGGACTGGGGGAGAACAAGGCTGCTCTGAGCCACACGAGCTGTAAGGGAAGATGGTGAGGCTGGTGTTGATGGCTGTACCTGGGCTTTTCCTTCCCCTGCTGCCCCTGTAAGGACAGTGCAAGCCACAGATCTGACTGATCCTCCCATTCTCAAAGTGCATTAAAAAGACTCTTTCAAAGTGGAAACAAAAGGCCTAATTAGATGCAATCAGCATCTCCATGTCTCCTTCCTCTCCCCAAATGGTGCTGCCTCACTGACCCTGACAGTCATTTTATTAGTCCCCTCTTGACTGGCCTCTATGTCTCCCCACCTGGTGCTCCAATGTTAATTGGTACAATTAGCCTCTCCCTCCTTGGGCTAATTGCTAAAGACTGTCTCTCCATTCTCTTGGGGGCCAAAAGAAACTTGTACAAGAGGGAGGTCTGCAACCACAGAGACACCAAGGGGAAAGTGGGGAGCTGGGATGGGCTGGTTTGCTATTCTCCATTCTTCTCATGTTCACTCACACAAAGCGCATAACTCTTTCTCTGAACAACACATAACATTTCTCTGGTTCATACTACCAATAAAGTAACAGGCTCTGCAGCACCAGGGAGCCGGTCATAGGATCTCTAGGGCCCTACGTGGCATTCGAGCACTTGGGCTGCTAATATGCACAAGGTAAAACTCCTTAGCTGTCTGCCCAAGGTCTTTGTAAGACATAGTTTATGCAAACACCTGTCTGGAGAATATTGCTTGAAGTTGCTCAGAGGTTTGCAGTAGTAGAAAAGTTAATATCCAGAGTGTTTAAAAGGAGCTGGGAACAAAAGCCCTATTGGCTCTTCAAAAGAATAGTGTGATCTCTAGACAAAAAAATACATGCTCTTGAAACTGCTACATGTTTAATATTAATAAAAGTATTTGTTTGTGACTGTATTTGAAATGGCTTCAGATGACAGGTTGTCCTCTGTTGTCCTCAGCAGATAGCTAAGGGAGCCTTGGTGAGAAGAAGCTGATTAGAATTAGAGAATAGATTTATAAAAGAAAATATTGAAAATATCTTTTCATACTGGGATCTGACAGTATTTAATAATACCTTCACTTTTCTAAAAATACATTATTTAGGTCTGTAAATTACACTACTGCTCACAAATAGCTTTCTCATCACCTGTCATTAATGTAACTGGAATGAGAGTATGATAGTTGACTGAAGCTGACCACTAGACCTGCAAGGACATGTGCAGCATCCCCAGCTCTCAGCAGAGGGCTCAGGGCTGTAAACTGAACTCTTGGGATGCAGGCAACATCTGTGCACAGGTGAAAGTGTTGCTGCAGGGGTTTTGTCACTGTGTGCTTTGCCTGCATAGAGGTGGTTGGGTACTTCCAAAGTACAGTGAGCTGCCCTCAAACGGTGCACGTGTGGGTGCAAGGTGACGATGTCAGAGCAGACCTGCCAACAGCTGAACTCAGTTATTTTCTCTCCATTGTAAGTAACATTTATGCAGTGAAATGTCAGAGTCCAGATTTAAAGGCAGCTCTACAGCCACACTTGGGGGGAAGAAGAGGAATAGATAAAAATCATCTTCTGATGGGTAGATCATGTGTAAGCTATCCTACCTGAAATCAGTAGGTGAGGATTGAGGGGTGTGCTTAGGGATATGACTTTCCAAATACATGGATCCAGACAAGGGCTGGGGAGCTTTCCCTCATGCATGTGTGTAGCTCTTGCCATGCTGACCAGTGAGTCCAGCTGAGCAGAAGACTGACCAGAGCCAGCTCAGTGAAAGATCAAGCTAAACCTGGGTGGCAGCAGAGCTGGTGTCATGTACTCAAAGAGCTTTGCCTGCATGAAAATGATTTTGTGTTGATTTGACCTACAGAATAACACCCTGCCTAGCCAGGGAAAGGGAGGAGTGGCGAGGCAGTCTCTAACAGTTTGAATTTGTCAGTCTGGAGATCAAACCCCTGTAGATTATGCCATGTTAATAGGTACTCTATTCTCATGTAGATACTCAATGTATCACTTGCCAGGCAAATGAAGTGATATTTAGGGCAAAAACAATGGATTTGTTGGTTTAAATTCTCAAAAAATACTGCTGAATGTATACTCTTTTTGTTCAGGTAAGAGAAATTAAGGGCATTAGAGAGAAAAGAGGTGGCTGTGCAGTTGATTTTATGGACTGACCCTTAAAGAAGGAATACCTGTAGATGAGGTATTTGCTGTTGCTGAGACCACATATGTGAATGAGCAGAAGCTAAGCTTATGTCAAGCCTGATAATGTGGATGGTATTTTCCAAGAGTTACTGCATTCTCCTAATGAAATGACCTCTATGAGATGAGACTGTTTTTTTCAAGCTATATAATGTCTTGCACTACCCCAGCATTTTCAACCTTCTTTAGGTTTGACCTCAGTTTTTCAATCTGTGTTCATCTTGTAAAGCTATTCATATATCTAGGCATGGGGATGTACATCAAGACATAGTTTGTGGATAGACACTGACACTTAGAAAAAAACCATCAAAGCAGGAAAACATCTGCCACGAACAAAGGTTTAAGGAACTATTCTTATCTCATGAAGAAGATGGATGGATGGTGCAGGGCGCTTCACTGGATTTGCTGTGAGCTTTACACTGTACTGCTTGTGTGGGGAAGGCTATGTGGTGAGGGGGGCAGAGGTTGGCACAAACAACCTGAAGCAAGAGGGAGGTAGGTTGGGCCACAGAAGCACTCAGTGCCTTTGAGTAAGTGGCTTGACTTGCTCATTCCTTAGGGTGACCTTGGACAAGTCTCTTAAAATCCTTTTCCTCAGTCAACTCAGCTGGCGAATTTGTTTGGGGGTGAAGAAACACCAAAATGACATTGAAAAGCAAGCTGTGCCCCTGCATTGCCCTTTCCAGGGTAAACAAATCATACCCCAACATCCCCCCCCCAGCCCGCCATAGGGAGTTTTCAGTGTGTCCTTTGTGGAGCCCTGTGGAAGCCTGGCTGCAACATAAACTACACAAATGGTACACTTGCATATTCAAATATAGTGCAATGTTTGTTCATCTCTCAAAACGTGTGTACAGTACTGATCACTGTATTATCTGTGTGCGTTCTGCTAATTAGCAATGCAAATATAGAAAAATTTCTTCTCCTTTTCTCCTTTTTCATAAGTGGGGGAAAAAAAGCATTACTTTTTGTGCTCGGGTACATTTTCCTTCATTAAAAAAAAAAATAAAAGCAAGCTAGATATAATAAACCAGTGTATTCACATCTATTGGAAAGATAATATTATAAGTGTGAAAGATGGTTTTCCTGAAAAAGGACAGTTTTATTCATTGGCTAACAGAAAGCATTACTTTTATGGTTCAGGGTAGAAACTGCAATAATTCTGGTCATATTGTTTCTTCTGGCAGGGAATAAACTCTCTCTCTTTTTTTATACCTAGAGGTGAGTTTTTACTCTTTCTCTTTGAATTATACTGGTGGTCATCAGAGTGGTGGTGGAACAAGAGTGTGATGTTGCTGGAGTACTTCAGATGTAGTTGCTCAAAGCACTGCCACTATAATTCAAAGTGAAGAGAGTCAAACTTGCAGCAGGCGCTCCAAAATGGAGGACACCGAGGTCTTTGTTTACTGTCCTCGTCCTCCTTCCCTTTGGGCAAGAGCCAGCGTGTGACATCTGCGTTGCTAGGTACATGGAGTTACAGCCAATTACACACCGCTGCCGCCGAGCCGGCTGCGCTGGGGACGAGCAGGGGGACACGCAGGACAGGGCCAGGCAAAACGAGGGGCCCCTGGGGCCATCTGGGGACATGGAGAGTCACTGGCCAATGCAGGGTGCAGGAACTGCTTCCTGCTGCCGATGGGCTCTCCTCAGCACCGGTGGGCTGATATAGGAAATAAAGATTTGAAGACACCTGTTCTAGACGAAGAGTTGCACACCTGTGATCAGCAATGCTTCACAACCAAAAACTGGTGGGTGAAAGGAAAATGTGAATGTGTTTCCATGCTTTTTTCACCCCTAGCCTCACGTTTTGCACTTTCTACAAAATATTTAAGCAGGATTGTCTTTTTATAAACCTTACCATAGGTCACAAAATTGTACTTTGTCTATATTCCTAGCAGGATGTATATTTTTATGTAATGGATCTGGGTCAAAATTAGGGTCATCTAAATCCTGAGTCTTCAAGACATTTGAGCATTTGTGATGCTGTCATTTGCAGCTCCCCTTTGTGTTTCTTTCAAGAAGGGATTCTGAAGTGAGTCACATGATTTATTGTGACCATTCCCAAATATATCATTATTCCTCAGAATTCCTCAATCCTTTTTCTTTATTCACAGGATAGCGTGGATGTTCTCCCCATGGAGCTGCATGCGTGCACTTGGCACAGACATATCCCAGCACATAAAAACAGTGACCTGGGCATGCACAGAGCTCTTTTGAACAGCTGAGCACACCTTCTACTAATTTTCTTGAACTGAAACCAGATCCCATCACTGGCCCAAGCCATGCTGTGCGACATTTGAGTGGAGGCAGGAAAAGTGCTCCTCTGCTTTATGCTTCACATGGCTTCTCTCTGACCAGTGAACAACACCAGTTCTGTCCAGCCCTGTAGATGAGTCTATTCGTAGCCTACAAGAACAACCTCTCTGGGCATATATCAATATGATGGCCCTTAGCAGTGTGCATGCATATGAAGAACTTTGTTCCAGTTAGATGTTCCTCTGTTGTTTTTTTTTTTTAAAGGCACTTTTTAAATTGGAAGAATGTAAACTTTTCTTTAAGGATTACCTGAATCTCTCTGTAATTTATGGCAGCGCCTTGACACTGGAAGAAATTGCATCACATCCCCATGAAAAAAAAACAACCTAGTGGAAAGAGTGAGATTAGACATAAAGTTGCAAGCTCTGCTTGTAATATGGAGCAACAATACATGAACATACTGTTCTTCTGCTGCTACTCTGGAGAAAGAATGAGGGTAAAACGTGTGGGAGAGCCACAGTTAAATTACTCACTATTAGCCCCTACAGTGTGCTTCCAACCTGCATTGA
Source organism: Eulacestoma nigropectus (assembly GCA_013397775.1). Classification (NCBI taxonomy): domain Eukaryota; kingdom Metazoa; phylum Chordata; class Aves; order Passeriformes; genus Eulacestoma; species Eulacestoma nigropectus. The sequence continues at coordinate 2,972,594 of VZTE01005845.1, read as the reverse complement.
TATATATATACAGAGAGAGAGAGAATGTCACAGTTAAATTTTTTTTACTAGTATAATGAGGAAAGAGAGCAACAGAAGAAGTTCCCTTGGCTAATTTTCTAGCCAGCAGCCGCTGCAATGTTCCCACTAGGAGAGACTGAAGAAGTGAGAGAGTGATATAATAAATAATGACTGGCTCTGCTGGTAAGGAGAAATTATCACTGTGCTTGGGGGATCTAAGTATGTGCTCACCCAAGATACAGGGAGGGGGAGGGGGCCAGGAGCACTCCGTAGTGTCTTGAGAAGAACGTTCAGCGATGTTTGAATTAAAAAGGATTTCAGCCACTGCTTTGTCTGCTAAAACGTGGATGAGAACAGCTGGATGGAGCGGTTTAATGCATCTCAATCGGAACTGGATGGACCGGTTCTGAATGAGATGCATTAAAAGATGTCAAAGGAGTTTCCAGTCTAAGCTTTTGTTCTAAATCTCCTCCCTAAAAAGAAGGTGTAAAGCAAGGGCGAGTTCACAGCCAGGCTCAATGGTGTGAAGTCCCACAGATTCCCCCGGGGAACATACTCCTGTGCCATGGGCACACACCATGATAGATCGTGCCCTTGGTGAGCTGCTTGCCCTCTGGCCCGAGGCTGAGTGGGCTTGAGCCACAGAGGAGTTGCCTCTCCAGGGAGATCTGAGCAGAGGCCGAGGAGGCTGTATGCAGCTTGGGATCTCACCACAGCCATGGCTAAGGCTGCATTGCTGGGATCCATGAGCTGTTCTTGAGGGAAATAGCACTGAAATGGTCCAACTCTGGCTATAATGCCTCCTCGGGCAAAAAAATTAGCTTCATATTTTAAAATCTGAAAAGCTTTTTTTTCTTTAGCATAGATTAAATAGAAGAGCAAACCGAGAAAAAGTCGTATCAGTAAAATGAACAGTGTGTGCTTGTGCTCTGTGTTTGTATTCAAAGCCCTGTCTTGCAATGTGGCACTTGCCCCTGCAGGCAGGCACAGTCCTTAGAAACAAAAAGGTGCAGTTCAGAGAAAAGGTCTCTTACAGGAAATAAAATAAGTGCTCTGGCTTAGCCAAACACCAGTTACTGGGCTTGGTGCAGGGCAGTTGGATGGTGTGATGGGCTGCGATGCAGATGTCAGTTCACATGGTCAAATGGTGCTGCCTGCCCTTAGGTTCTATTAATTAAACTACATAGAAAAAGTCCTAGCAATTGGGTTTGCTAAAATCTCGACCTTCAATGGTAAGATCAGCTATTCTTGTGAGATTTGTGTTATCTTAGGAAAAAAGAAAGAAAAAACTCCTTAGAAAGGCTTGGAGAATTTTGGAGCCATCTAACCTGAATTAGATTCCAGGCTCAAGCTTGAATTGCAGACCTTAGTTTAAACCCCATAGCTAAACAGGGCCTCCTTTCCCATTTCCAAAAATAGCATGCTGCTTTCGACATTTTGCCACATGTGCTGTTTCATATACAGAAAGAAATAATCTGGGATTTACTATGATTTAGTTCATTTAAATGAAAGCAACTTTCACATATAGAGTTGAACATTTCCTTCCTAGACTACATTTCAAGCTTTTTCTCAAAAGAAAAGCAGCACCCTTTTTTTTTTTTTTTTTTTTTTTTTCTCTCTCACTTTAAAAAT